>BQNB010010360.1:0-84142 GCA_026074375.1 Tanacetum coccineum | reverse complement strand
GAAAAACTATTCTAACTAGATAGTATTCTATTAAGAACTTGTTATTAAAATATAGTTAGGGGATCAATGTACAATATCCTCAATAACTGAAAGGTCATGTTTACTACGTAATGTTGAGTACGATGTAATAATTCATTACAAGTAATGACTCATTACACTGAAAACTACCATTTTCATTCCTTAGGGGTCTCCTCCTTTATTTCATTACGTCTTGTAATGTAATCAAAACTACAAAAAAACTATATCATTAATTAACCACATTAAATAAACTTCTTATCAACAATGGACATTTTAGTCTTTTTTTTATCTATTGCATTTCGTCTTATCATATCAACCAAACATTATTAATAAAAGTAATTACTTATTACTGTACATTACATCATTTATTCCATTACGTCGTTATTCCATTCATTTGACATGTCATTACATCCTACAAAACGATCCTCAAAGATACTTGTTCGAAGACAAGCAGCTAGCATTCTTGTTTTTGTAAACATTCCAAATATTTACGAGCAACTAGCGTTTTCACTTACTGATTACGATTATACAACTCTATTATCAAACACTTTATCAAAACAAATAGCTACTGCTTACTGATACCGCTCTCGGTTATTGTTTGTTGACACTGATTCTTCCTATGGAGATGGCTGCAAATGAGTTTCAATACAGAGCTAGAAACATTTCATTGAGCTTTTCAAGTATGATTTAATATTTTGATCGAGTACGAATCAAGTTACTTCTTTTCAAATTTAGTTAACTTCTATGTTTTGGAAGTACAAAATTATTGTGTGGCAAATTGAAGCATTTGAATTAATATTCTCTTGCTCGAAGCACTAAAAAACTATCAACTATTAATAAAACATATATGAAAATGTTTTTGAACTATATATTTGAACACGAATTCTTGTCGAATCAAACTAGAACTTAGTTTGATGTCGTCATATCTGGTTGATGCAGATCTCGGCTTATTTGTAGGCGTATTCATCTTGTCTTAATTTGTAGTTTAGCCATTTTTTGTTACGAACATGGATGATTTCGCGGGGTTGCCCGCGAAAGCGTAAACATCATGATTTTTTCCATAAATCTCTTGAAATGAACCGCATAACTTTGTGTGTTGCGTCTCATAGAGACTATAAAACATAAATAAATTAAGAAAAGAAGTACATAAATATATTTTATTTTTATTTTTTTGTTTTGCAAAGCTTAAGATATACAGACATACGGTAATACTAATTATAACACCACAGTCACCTATGAATTAGTAAATGATATTGGTTAAAGATCTGACTGTCTTATTCTTTCAAAAAGAGTATTTATAAGTTTGATGAATAATTAATAGTTTCAAAACCTTTTTATAAGAGAATATTGATTCAAATATAAAGATTCCTCTATATTTTCCAATATTTTAAGCTATCAGCTATTTTATTTAAAAGGTATATAAACACATGGAAGGAAGCAAAATTCTGGTCACCATTTCATTTCTGCACGAATAACAGGTCTTTAGAAATTATAATATTTATAACTGTAAATTGAAATAAAAAAAATTCTTGTGTAGTTTGAAAAATAATATTGATGTGAAACAATTTTATTTATTTAAAAAGTAGTAGCCGGCTTTAAACATGATGTTGATATATAAGTATTTATATTATTTAAAATTACTTTTGACTATTAAAACTCTTTAGTATAGAAAGTAACCTAAAAAATCATCCGATTTTATATTATATTGCATGGTGAGATAACTTTTCTCTTATCTACAATAAGAAATAAAATAAGAAAAATTATACTACGTATTCTTTTTACAATTTGTACTTACAATTCTTAATATTTGCATGATTGTAACGAGCGGAAAGATCAATAGTCTATATTATGAAATTAATGCATTACACATTTTGTATAATTGTATAGGTATGACGATGATTAGAAAGATTATGCTGGAGGAGAGATGTGCCTCGTAGCGAAAAAAATTGTAGTTTAATCTTTTTTATAGCTTAAAAAAATTATCAAAATGTGTCTATTTTGGTTCCGCCTTTAATACCGAGTATACCTTTTTTGTTATATTGCAAATTTACAAGTGGCCATATTAAGAAAGTTCGTAATGGATGTTAAAAAAAGCTAATCTTTATGGAACCACATATAATAGTGACTGAAAAAGAAAAGGGAGATTATGATCTTCGATTGGTTTGACTTCATTTAGTTTTAATAACGATTGTTCTTAACTATCTCATAAGTATGAACGAAGAAAAAGAAAAGTTTATGCATGCCAAAAACTATTGGTATTAATCATTTTAACAATATAGCATGGCACCTTTTCATTTTGGTGTATAAGCCAATTAGCTAGCCTTGAGATGCAAGACTAGCCATCCTTCCATTTTTCTCCTCACTCAATGGTTACTTTATGGTTACTTTGATTTGATGCATACATGAGGTTAAATAAAAAGACTCAATAACCTCATATAGTTTTTATTATCGATGTCTTAGTGTCACATAATTCTTATTACTTTTTATAAATTTTCTTAAAATAGATGCTTTCGAAATAGTTATCATATTCTTTATCATTTACATATGCTTCATTTAGACGCATACATTTCACTTAAATACGAACATATTTTATTTCAATCGGTGTTTTGCACCACCGATTTTGTTTTTCGTTTTGTTTTCGTGTGTCGCCCTAAACCCCAATAGTGCCTTTTTTCTGTTGTCAATCCCCTTTCATGCATGAAAAAAAGTCATTCTATCCTCTTGACTATATTAAAAAAAACTTTCATTTAACAAAAATAATTGATGGATATTCTCTATACTCGTTCATTTAGTTAAATGAACGCAAAACTTTGTCCGTGTCGTCCATATAGCAAATAATTGAACATCCAACATGAGACTGTTTCTCATGATCTAGTCTTAAAACTTATTCTCCTTTAACCATCTCACCTTCTATAACTCGCTAATCACAAAATTTTAAGCCTTTTTCCGTGTGACTTTTTCATGTTCATTATTGGAAACTTTTAGGTTTAAGATATTGTCATGATAGTTTCAGTATGATAGGTCATGTTCATTCATAGTACATATGATAAATAAGAAATAGAATATGTTTCAATAAAAAGTTAAAACAAACTTACTTTTCTCCCTCATAATCCTGCAAGATATAATACCATGTTCGTTTCCAGGATCATTATCTTTTTTTAAACATGTTCATCTTTGCATAAAATAAGTACGCTTTTTTCATTTTCATAGAATAATGATTAATATTTGAAAGCACAAAACAAAATTTACCTTGTTTAGAAATTCCAACAATTCAGGGAATTGCCATATGATACCCAAATTCTGCCAAAGTTAGCGTTACGTACTAATCAATTAAAAATGTCTAAAACACCCTTTGCAATGCATGTTCATTTTAGTTGTGGAACTTTTCAGCAACTGGGAATTGCATATCCATGATAGATTTTCGTTCCAGTTGTGTGATAAAATTTCACATAAGGCTGGACGGTATGGAGGCAAAACTCACCCCGTGAGTTTAAAAGTGGCACGTGACTTTCATTCTGGCGACAAAAACCGCGCGTGAGTTTCCCAACGAAGGGTGCCTGACTCACCTTCGGTGAATTACAAAAATGTGGGCCCTCCTCTTATATTATACAGTTAACTTTAAAAAAAAATTACAAAACCTTTTTTTACCTATAAATACTCACTACTTCACCTATTTTTATACACAACTCTCCCATTTTATATACAATCTCCCAAAACTTCACACTCTCAATTTTATTTTTAAAAAAATATCTCACCAAAACACTCTCCGGCCCAACAAACGTCAACCAAGAAACACCACCAGAAGCAATCCGCCGACACTCGAATGCACATTTATGCTCGGAAACTATAACAACCCAAGAATTTTCATCAACCTATTTTACTATTGTCATAATTGTACGGGGAAATTTTTCTTACTTGCATTGTCAATATCTCAGTATGTCATGTAACTTACATAACTAAAGTAGACGAGCTCACGCAACCTATCTATGGCCATCCTGTCTTCATATATGTCAAGCAAACATCACAATATCATCATATCCTTATTACAAAGTACATTATTCCTATAATGTACTATTCACAACGTTATATCAAAACGGGCTTTAAACCGTTATCGTATACCTCTAAACCCTAATTCCATGAAAGATTAACATCTAAAGTGAATGCACAAGCTACTAAAGCATATGTACAAGCAATATAACATCTCATTTGAAATATAAAATCTCTTCAAGTCAAAGTACAAGTCTCTAAAAGCTCAATGTATAAGTCATTAAGCATGATCTCTAAAATAGCCGTTTTACCTCCGCTTTCATTCTATATTTTTCACCATCACATGTGTGCAAGCTACTACACTCAATATACAAGGTGTAAACCCTAATTATTCAATTCATAAGCTTTCATACATCTTTTTACACTCAAAACCCTAATTCAAAACCCTAACTACAAGGGTTATTTTATCAAAGTTATAACTACAAAGGTCTATTATGTCACTTTTTAAAGTACAAGGTTTACTTGGTATATCTTTTAAACTTTAGGGACCAAAGTCATAAAAGTGCAAACTCCAAGGGTATATTTTACCACTTTTTAAACTCGAGGGTCTAAAATGTAACATTTTGAAAAAGTATAAAAACACGTTCAAAACATTACAAGACATAACTTTAATTAACTATTGACGTACTTAACGTTTCCAGATATTGAATAAAATGCTTAAAACTGCTTATGTTATAACTATTATATCATTCATCATCGATGTGCTTTCAAAAATCATGTCCCAGATTCATATCATACCACAATACTAGGGAGCTTCATATTAAGGAGTTTCATCTTGGTATTACGTTCTGACTGAGTTGTTGGGTTTACGATTTAAAGTGCCCTAGCTCCTCAAACGTTTACTGAATGACTTCTGAATTATGATGGCCCGAACGGTGTTATGATAATTTTAATATCAAAACCGACATCGATGTAAAATCTTACATATTCAATCAAACTAAGACTTGACATATATTACCCCAGGTTGCCCGTGACGAAGCCGTTACTATTCATTTCATATACATTGCTATCAATTTCCCTATAACTGTTCAGGTGAGTTCATAGCCTCGCATTTCAATCTTTTTATAAACCCGCGAGGGGGATACATGCTATAAACATGAATGCAATTATTTCTGTATGCTATTTCAATTTACTATTGCCTAAGTAACTGCTTTGCCTTTAAGTCCCCATAATCATGAACCGTTAATTACTCTCCGTAGTAAGCGCGAATGATGTGAATAGATCTATTTGGGCTGGACTCCCCGTTGGTGTACCCAGTTACGTGTAACCAATTGCACATCATTAGAAATCACGCGGGTATTTTGGCAAAGGTACCCGCAGGGGCTATAACGTATCACCATACCCTAAGGCTTCGGATTCATGAGCTAATGGCAATAATAAATATGTTTTCAATACCGGGTGTATATCAACGTAACCCGAATATCGCATTTGCATTCAAATTATATTACTTAAACCTATGGATTTCACTCAACCTTTGTGTTGACTTTTTAGCATGTTTTATCTCAGGTAACTAATGGCACGGAGTGGCGAGGACATGACGATGGAAAAACTAAAACTAAGTGTTATAATAGTTAAATATTGTTATAATCTATCCTATCATGCTTAACTAGTTAAAATAACCACTTTATTGATTATTGAAGGAATTTGAACTTAAAACCCGCGTGTTTTCATTTTAAAACCTTAATATGACCTGTTTTACTTCTTAGCTTAACGAATCCTTAATTTAAACTTGCGTTGTGTTAAATCTTCATATTTTAGTTTATTATAACTTATAAATGTCTATTGAAATGTTAAAATAAGCTTGCATGGCTAATTATGGGGACATGTTTGTTGTTAAACTTATCCTTGAAAGGGGTTTATTTCGTAAACTTTCAGAAACTTTTAAATAATGGATAAAGGTGGTCATTCTTATCAAAGTTATAACTTACAAGGGTCTATTATGTCCTTTTTTCAAAGTAAAAAGTTTAACTTGGAATATCTTTCTAAAACTTGAGAGGGCCAAAGTGTTTAACATGTGCAAACTCCAAGGGTAAATTCTTGACCACTTTTTCAAACTCAAGGGTCTAAAATTAGTAACATTTGAAAAAGTTAAAAACATGTTTAAACCTTGCAGACCATAACTTTTATTAACGATTGTCGTGCTGTTAACATTTCCAGTTATTGATTAAAAAGCTTTAAAACCGTATTATATCGTATCACAATACTAGGGAGCATTCTTTTAAGGAGTTTAATCTTGGTATTACGTTCTGACTGAGTTGTTGGGGTTTACGATTTAAAGTGCCCTAAGATCCTCAAACGTTTATGAATGATTCTGAACCTATGATGGCCTGAACGGTGATACAATAATTCCAAAACTCTTCAATCAAAACTATAACTCTTAAACTTAAGTTCTAGAGTACAATCTTCCTAAGGACCCAACACTATTTTACTCAGGGTTGCTTGACGTGGCTTTTTTATTTTATTCATTTGCTCTATTATCAAAACCTCCCATGGTTGATGATTGGTGATAAGGTCGTCAGCTTTCATTTTGGAATATTTATTACATCTTCATATCAGGTGAATTCATAGCCTCGCCTTTCAATCTTTTGAATGTTTTATAAACCCGCGAGGGGGATACATGCTCAATTGTTTTTAATATATACAAGTACTTAAAACTAATATTGAGAAATTATTAACCTCGCCTTTACTTATTTACATGTTTTATAAACCCGCGAGGGGGATACATGTTTGTTTACAAACTCTTTTGCATACTCGTTTATCTTATAACAATGTGATTACTTTTCAAAGACTTAATGAGTTCATAATCTCACATGGTTTATAAACCTGTGATATCTACTGTAAACCATAAATGCAAGTGTTCTCTAAACTATATGCTACCCTGATATATTATTGCCTAAATACATGAAAGTATCTCTTAGGGTAATAACTCCCAATATATCTTTGGGTAGTATCTCCCAATATCTCTTTGGGTAATATCTCCCAATATCTCTTTGGATAGTAGATCGAAGTATCCCTTAGGGTAGTGACTCCTAATATATCTCCTAATAAAGGTTCCCGGTTCTATTGAGTTTAAATATGTGATTCATAAGCTTAGGGCAATAATACTGTTTTCTATAATAATTATACTCATTGCAGTTATTACCACTTATGGGTGTATAACAACATAATTTCAACCATTTTATTATAAACCTATGAATTTCACTCAACCTTTGTGTTGACCCTTTTTATGCATGTTTATCTCAGGTAATTGAGCAACTTATGGCATGGAGTGACATGGACATGAAGATGGCTAAAACTTGTTATCATTCACATTTTATGTTTCTAGATTTTGGGACCTGCCTTTGTAAAACTCTGATTTGAAATGAATGATAACGTATTTTTTGAACAAACGTCTCTTTTGGGTCGTTTTCTATGATTATGATTGTTGTTTCCATGAAGTAATACCCCAGATTAGCTTCCGCTGCTATATGTAAAAATGGGGGTGTTACAGATTGGTATCAGCGCCATGGTTATAGAGAACAAGGTCAAAACCTTAACTATAACCACATTTCTTTTCTAGCCATCAAAGTCCTCCGTGCCACTACATTCCGGAACAAGTATGTAAATATACATATCTATTATACTATTACATAAATAACTTATGTTATTTACGACCGACACCGAAACAATATGGGTTTCACGGTTTCGGGTCATAACCAAACGCGTTTAAGGATTACTCGTCACAACCATGCATGTTCCTATTTACCACCGTGACTACGTCTCATAAACCCAAATGGGTGGTTCATCGTCACAACGACGTACATATCCACACATGTCTCTGATTCATGCATTTTCAATAGAAGATATGTACACGCCTCAATTTTTAGACGCTTTTCAAGAAAACACTAGTTATTCGCAAGAACCCAATCGTGAAGAATCTCTCGTTGATGCAGTCGCGACCTCGTTATCGAAGATGAAGAAGCTGACTAAAGCACGCCAAAAGAGGATGATTCAAAGCGATGATGCACCCCGGTAGATTGCGTGGAGACATGAGGAAGAAATTGCGTTGTATAAAGGTTGTATTGACGTTTCCGAAAACAATAATCTTGGTAACTCGATGAAGGAAGCTAGATTTTGGTGTGCGATTTTGGCGTACATGGAGAGCGCAACAAAATAGTACGGTCGTCAAACGTACGATATGGTATGGAGGAAAGGGAAGACGGTGCGCCCGGTCGTAGTTTAGTTTTGTGGAGTGTACGGTAACGTCATGCGTAGGGCGCAAGAGAGTGGAGCCGGAGACGAAGATTATTTAATAGGGCCCTTATGGACTATCAAGCTGAAACCGAAACCACGTTTAAATATCATCATTATTGGGAGATTTAAAAAAATAGTCCAAAATGGAAGGAAAGTGAACTTTCAAAGTTTGCCGCACATTCGGGGGGAGGTAGCAAGAGATATAAGTCATTTGGTTCTAGTTCGTTCAACACAGAGTTTAGGGAAGCTAGTATTAATCTGAATACTAATGTTGGCGACAGTGATGAAGATGAGGTGCAGGAAATTTGACGACCAATGGAAAGGGACAAAGCGAGAGATGCTGCGAAAAATAAAGGGTAGAGAGCATCAGGATTGTCAAGTATGAATGACGAAGAATTGGCTAGGTTGATGGTAACTAAGATGACAACTCAGGAGAAAGAACAACGCGATGCATTTATAGAGATCAAAATGAGGGAGGTGGAATGTCGTGAACGGGAGTTGGCAGCTTAGGAGTATCGACAACGCCAAGAGGACATAAGGTTTTATCTCTAGCCATACGATCACTTGATCAGGGATCAGCGGATGACAATAAAAGAAGTAAGGGCGGAGATCAAGGCGAAGTATAATTTTCCATATTAGTTTACGTTTTTTATTTAATACGTTTAAGTTTTTATTTATCTATGTATCGTATCATTTTTATTTATCTACGTATCGTTTAAGTTTTTAATTTATGAATAAAAGCTTTAATTACGTTTTTATTAATTTCATATGTTTACATTTACGTTAATATTTACGTTTTTAGTTTATGAATAAAGGTATTTAAATAAAAAATGGTGACGAAAGGTGAGTTTCAAAGTTGCCACTACGGTTGAAAAGTGAGTTGTACTGAGTTAAGTGAGAAGAAAGAGAAAACTGATGTGGCGCTGAGATGGAATGTGAGTTTGATTGTGCCATACCATCCAACCTAAGTAACATGCAATGTTAATTCTTTAGTACCATTACATTGTCTTTTTTTCCTTTAAATTCTTTTTGAATAAAAAGATGTTAGTCATTTCATTTTGATCAGAGATAATATACAACCCAAAAGTTTCTAAGCCTATTCACTATAATCATCAAACTCATCACATCTACGTCAGAATCACATTACCATACAATACATTGTCGAACCCATTACCAAACAGGTCTATATATGGTCACCATCAAACCAAAAATATAATATACTCCACTTCGTACAATCATAACCCACAATATACCACACATAAAAGAGATTGGTAATGCATTCCATATGTTACAGATTGTGACACAATAAGTTAATATTGAAGTGAATATGAGAGTAAATTGATGTTAATGGATATATTATTGATAACTGAGAAAGCCTTTAAATAGGCAAATACATGACATAAGGGACTCAAATAATGAAATATATAAGATGATTACTATCTTAAAATGTCTCAATTAATTTCCTACTTCTGATGGCAAATAATTAGCCAACATGACTTATTCATAAAACATAACGGCTAGATGAAAAACGTGAGAATTAAAAACAACTTTCAACACTCCCTTCATTCGAACGTCGACATTCCGATCTTAACCATAAATTATTCATGCTTCATTAGTGGTAAACTCTTTGTTAAGATATCTGCAACTTGCTCATTGGTTCAATAATCGTCCAATCGAATTTCATTTCTTGTAATAAGTTCCCAACTGTAATGGTGCTTGATATCTATGTGTTTTGTTCGGTTATGATAAACTAGATTCCTTGCTAACATCACCGACGATTGGTTATCACACATTACGCTTGTAGCGTTTAACTATTCTTGCCCCAAGTCATTCAACATTCCTCGTAACCAAACAGCCTGTCAAGCTGTTGTACAAGCTGCTACATACTCTGCTTCCATCGAGGATAATGCTACTGTTACTTGCTTTTTTGAACTCTAACATATGGCAGCAATGCCAAGAATAAAACAATTACCAGATGTACTTCTTTTGTCTTCAACACAACCAGCCCAATCACTGTTTGTGTATCCTTGAAGCCTAAAGTCTTTAGTTTTGTAAAATCCCATAACTTTTAGTTCCTTCAAAGTAACGTAGGATTCTTTTTGCTGCCCCATGCATTGTTAGACGATGCATAAATTGAGATCGGGTAAATGACTAAAATAGGCCGAGAGAATTTTTCCCCAGCTGATAAACCATTTAGGGAAAAATACCAAAATAGACTTTAGTACTGCGCGATTTTTTTCTTTTGCTAGACAAATTTTGTCTTTTTGAAAAAAGAGAAAATTTTCATTAAAAATGATCAATGGAGTCGCGTTGTCGAGTATTCGCGCTAAAATAATATTGGAAAAAAAATCGAGCTTTTAAAAGTGGAAAAAGAAATTTGCTAGCTCATTTAAGTAATTGATTCATCAAGATAATACTCCAACGGAATATGCTACGTCAAGATGATAATGAGTAAGATAAATCAATCTTCCAACCAAGCTTCTATACATTGTTGCATCAGTCAACCCAGTACCATCTTCCAAATGCAATTTTTTGTTAATATCCATTGGTGTTGCAACAATCTTACATCCTTGCATATTGAATTTCTTCAAAGTGTCTTCTACATACTTTCTCTGTGACATAAATATTCCTTCGGGAACTTGAGTACTTTCAATCCCAGAAAATATTGTATTCTTCTAAATCAGACATATCAAACATATTTTTCATAGACACTTCAAACTCATGTAAAAGCTTCAGAGATGAGCTAGTATATATCATATCATCAACATAGACTAACAATGAGTAAGTCAACCATACCTTACCTCTTAATATAAGGTGTTGATTCATGAGGACTTATTTCAAACCCGTTGCTTTGAAATAATTCATTAATCTTGTTGTACCAAGCACGTTCTGCTTGTTTTAACCCGTAAAGAGATTTCTTTAAGTGAAACACTTTGTATTTCTCGAGCTTACTTTCAAAACCTGGTGGTTGACTTACGTGTACCTCTTAATTAAGATCACCGTTCAAAAATGCAGATTTGACATCAAATTGATCTAACTTCTATTGATTTGGAGCAACGATAGCCAAGATGATCTGCACGACCTCGAATCATGCCACTAGGGCACACGTCTCTTCGAAGTCAATTCCTTGCTGCTGTGTAAATCCTCTCACAACCAACCTTGCTTTATATTTTTGTACACTACCATTTGCTAGATATTATGTCTTGAAAATTCATTTTAAACTAATGTTATTTTTGTCTCGTGGAAGATCAGTGAGCTCCCACGTTTGATTCTTTTCAATTGTTGACAATTCTTCTTTCATTACAAGTCTCCATTCTTCCATTTTTATGGCTTCTTCCACATTGACCTGATCACCTACAAACAAGTCCAAGGATGGTGTATCCTCTCCCTCAATCAGAAATCTACACCGAGGAATGAGGTTATGTTCACTTCTGCGCGGTTGAGTTAACTGAGTGGGAGATAAATCCTTGGAAGAATCTACATATGAATATATGGAGTTCGTTTTTATGGTGTTGAGAGTTGTGATGATGAGGCTGAATTCGGTCCTTCACGGTCATTTTCTTTTGGCTCATCTTGATTAAGCATACTTTGCTCCTCTTCATTTTCAATTTGAGACTTTTGATTATTGCTTGTATCTTCCCAGTTCCAACATGAAAACTCATCATACACGACATCTCGACTAATAATAATTTTCTTACTCGTTGGATCATATAGACGATGAGCTTTTGAGTAAGGAGAATAACCAATAAAAACATATTTTTGTGACTTTCTGTCTAGTTTATGTCTTGCAATTGTAACGAGAACATAAAAAATTATGCCACATACTCGTAGGTGACTTACCGAAGGTTTGTTTCCACTCCATGCTTTTGTTGGTGATAGATTTAGGATATGGACGGGTGCAACAACTCCCACGGCCCAAAATAAGTCTGGTATTCCTTTTTTGCTTGAGCATGGATTGAGCCATTTCCATGACGGTTTGGTTTTTACGCTCGGCCACACCATTTTGCTCCAAAGTATATTGAGTTGTAAGTTGCTTCTTTATCTCATGTTCACACAAAAAGTTTGAAATATAATAGAAGTGACCTCACCTCCACGATCAGAACAAAGCATTTTTACAACACTCCAACTTTGCTTTTCCACAAGGCTTTTTAATTTATTTAAGCTCTCGAGAGTTTTTGATTTGTGCTTTAAGAAATTTACCCAGCTCATCCTACTAAAGTCATCGATAAATAGTAAAAAATATTTTCTTTCTGTCAACACAGCTGTCCTCGTTAGGCCACATAAATCGGTGTGAATGAGTTCGAGTATTGCTTCATCTCTCTTTGATTTTCCCATCGGAAATGATTGCCTAGTTTGCTTTCCGACCACACAACCTTTACAAACGTGCTCTAGCGGCTTGATTTTAGGAAGACCACTGAGCATCTCCTTATTTTTTAGCAATTGCATCCCTTTGATGATGGGATGTCCGTATCACTAATGCCACAACTTGTTATCTGATAGACCTTTGCTCACCATAGATATTTCTATTTGTTTGGTAAAATCAAGTGGAAACATGTGATTTCATGACATATGAGCACAAGCAATTATTTTTCCAGTAGGTTTGTGAGTCAGGACACATTAACCTTCGTCAAATACTATTTTGTGACAACGTTCCTTTAACTGACCCACACTCAATAATTATGTGACAAACATGGAGCAAATTGAACATCTCTAATACAACGTTTTTGGTTACTTGTAGAGACCTTAGTTGTACCTTTTCCTTTGATCTTCAAGTATTTATTATCTCCCAGCCGCACTTGTGACTTTATGCTTTCAGCGAGATTTTTAAACTTAAATCAATCACATGTCATGTGATTTGAGCGGCCGCTGTCTAGGTACCATATTTCATTATTTTCTTCTTTTGTGGTTGTTATCGCGATAAACAAGAAATTATCTTCATATTGTTCAACATAATGTACCTAATCTTTGGTTTGTACCAACAGTAGTTATAGGAATGCCCATATTTATTACAGTGTGAGCATTTAAGCGTCGCGACCCTTTCCTCGGTAGTTTCCCTGACCTTTTCCTCTTACATGATGATTTGAGGATTCACACTCACCTATAGCCTAAAAAGCTTTTCTTCATCGTTCGCTTTCGATCATTTGATCCTTGCTTCATAAGCTTGAAGTGATCCCATTTGCTCATCAAACGAGAAGGTGTATAGATCCTTAGATTCTTCAATTGCCGCTTCCACGTGATCGAATTTGGGAGGTAGGCTTCTTAATACTTTAGCTACCACCATTTCATCTGATTTTTATCACCATACGACTTCATCTGTCCTACAACCGATGAAACCATTGCAACAAAATCTTGCACCGACTCGTTATGTTTCATTTAGGAAGTTTTGAAATCACGTCCTAACGATTTCAATTTAATGGTGATTATTTTGAAGAAGCCATGGTATTCTATTTTAATTGTTATCCATGCCTGCTTGGCCTTAGTAGCTACTGCTATCCTTGAAAAGATTGACTCATTTACTCTTTGTAGGATGTATAAAAAAGATTTGGCATATTTCTTACGATGCTCTTTGTTGTGAGCTTCATCATCTTTGTTTTCTTCATAGCCTGTTTCTATATATTCCTAGAGATCCTGAGACTTGAACAACATAGTCAATTTGATGCTTCAAAATTCATATGAATCGCCTTTAAATATTGGAATCAATGGTCGAGAGATATTAACACTGGTGTTCGCGGTCATTACTTATGTGTGGATTGAATTTTTGAAGACTTAATTCCCAAAGGAAACTGGCTCTGATACCAATTTTGTTGGGGATTGTGACACAACAAGTTAATATTGAAGTGAATATAACAGTAAATTGATGCTAATGGATGATATTATTGATAACTGAGAAATCCTTAAATAAGCGAATACATGACACATGGGACTCAGATAGTCAAAGATATAAGAAGATTACTAGCCTAAAATATCTCAACTAATTGAATAATTCTGATGGCAGTTAATTAGCCAACATGACTTATTCATTAAACATAACGGCTAGATGAAAAACGTGAGAATTAAAAACAACTTGTAACACAGACTAGTGCAAAGTTTTACCCTTGACGCGCGGTTAGGTACATGAGTATCGTCTTGGTGCGTGGAAGGTGTAGCTGGTGGATGTAAACCACCTCCCATAGTGACCAACCTAACAGAAGTTGTGCATCCGTGACACAAGATGCGAAAGCGAATTTTGATAAACCCTAATTCTATAGTAGCCCTAATTCTAGGGAATGAGGTTAAAACCTCAAAAGAGTATAAAACCTTAATAAAGATGCACTTGATTTAAAAAGTATTGATCTAAGATGTGAGTACAATGATAATAAGCCCAATATTTATAGAGAAGTAAAACTTGTAGGAAAAGAAATATAACTAAAGTATAAACGAATTAAGCAATAAAAGAAACATTCTGGAAACGATGTCTCAACGGCATAGGGAGATGTTTCCCTCTAAGGCATAGATAATTTAATCATCGAATAAAATCTTATTCGAGAGCTCTACGGTCCAGATATGAAAATACTTCCACGTCGTAGAGGCCACAACTGATATGTCTTTAGGTCTTGAATCGTGACCCCATCATTCTTCCTCACTTGAAAAGAACCCGCCCTTTGAGTTCTCATCATCAAGGGCTTCATCAACCTCGAACACCTTCTCACGGCGAACCTTATCTTCAGTAGACTTGTGTTTCACATCAACTAGAGAACATTCATATCTTTAAGACGTCTGCCATACTCCCAATGATCAACCCATGATCCCAAACGTCCGGTTGTGTACTCCTAGTCAACGATCACCAAAATTTCAATGGCAATAAAACTAACTTCTTTTTGTTCGCCATGGAAAATTTAGTGAATTCATGATAATCATATTTAAAATGAATCCATAATCAAAATTACAAACCTTTAGATTATTGACGAATTCGGAATTCGTGATTAGCTCACAATCAAATCTCTTCATATCTTCCTCAACTTTAGAATCCACAACTTTTTCAACACAATTTTTCTAAATACTAACTTTGTTTGTTGTTGTCAACACTAAATTTGAAATCTTGTCTTCATCTTTTTCATAACTTTAAAGGTCTTGTATTTTCTCAATGTGTTCATCAACAACCTCGGCCTTCTATACTTTTTCTTCGCTATTAACCTCTACCATTGGTACATGTGCTTGGTCTTTGGATGGAATCATCGCAATTCTCTTTCCTTCCTATAAGAAAAGGTAGAGATTACGCTTTAAATCATAAAAACATTATAGTTTACAACACCATGATTTTTCCAACCGAATATGACAATCCTCTATATCATTCAACTCACAAATTACCTCCTCCTTGTAGAACTTAACAAAAGATATCAGGATCTAAAAAACCTCATGACCTCCAACCAAACAATTTTCTATCGGGAAATTAAAGTAATTTACCATTTTTCTTGATACCAAGTTCCTGAACTCATAATTATCAATAATTAAAGAAAATACCTTATTATTGATAAAAATATTGAATGAAAACACTGGATTGTTGGTAGTCGAATATCCATCTTCATTCTTTCCACCCATTCATCAACCCTCCTATTATTAGACATGGATTGGTTGCACCTATGGTTGTCAATAGATCTTCCTATGGTTCGAAGAATTCTTGAACCTCCACAATTGCTACCCTCGTAGTTTGCATGGTTGTTACCTCCACCTACGAACACGAAACGTGGTTATTAATAGGTTGTGGATTTCTAATCGAGTTTGGATTCGATTTTGATAAAATCATAATCCGTGTGATCTTCGGTATGGGTTTTTGAATATTCTACACCATTCACCATCCAGGATACCAACAAGCTCTAGATGCCAACTGACGTAAGACGCAAAAATGAATTTTGATTAAACATTAATCCAAGGGTAACCCTAATCCTATGGAATTAGGTTAAAACCTCAAAAGAGTACAAAAGCCTAACAAAGATACACTTTATTTTAGAATTGTTGACCTACGATGTCAATACAATGATAATAAACCCTGTATTTATAAGAAAGTGAAACTTGTAGAAAAAGAAACCTAATTAAAGTGTAAAAAACAAATTAAGCAATAAAAGAAACATTCTGTATAAATCATCAAACCATTATACCTAATACTCAAGAGTTATATCATTTCTATCCTAAAACTATGTATAGCCATGTACATATCACACAACAGAAGAATTAAATCATCAAACATCCACTAACTCTTAAACTAATGTATCATTTAACCATTGTATAAACACAAAAGCATGTATAACTTGTCAAAGCCTCAAAACTCTTACACCTTGTCCCCAAGCATGCAAGTATTCGGCCATAATCAAGGAAAAGAGAAGAAAAGAAGCCATGTTTGATTGAAGTATCACATCCCATACACATCAACCATACTTCTTACATACCTGGTTACTAAAATAAGATAAAAACCTCACCCTAAACCCTTTGTAAACTGTCCCCCTCCCCTTTACCTTGACTCATGGTTTTACTAGTGGTTTTACCAAGTATTTACACTATATAAAAAGCCTAAATCAAGCCTTTACACACACATATCATTTACAAAGAAAATCAAACGCTTCTCTACTTGTTTTCTCTTATAAACCCACGGCTAGAAAAGTGATAACAAAAAGTTTCATAGTTTTCATTTTATCAAGATTACAAACATACAAGTATTATTAGGGTTGATATATAAGGTGTATCAAGGGTATTTCAAGGCTTGGGTTTCATTTAAATAAGGGTTTATACAAGGAAGAAAATTTAGGTTTTGATAAAAGGATTTTGGGTTAAAGATTGTGTTTAATTTGTGTTCATCTCTTCTTACATTCATACAAGGTCTATCATAAACCGTACACTTTCATAATCATTTCATTTTTATACATATATATTTGTTATATTGTTTAATCACCATCTAGTATTTATTTTATAAAGTTTATAAAATAAAACAAGTTTATACATAATTAAAGAAATACATATTCAAGATGAAATGATGTTTAAAATGTGTTAGAATGCAGAAACATATTTTATTTGATATATTACAAGTGTTGGAGAAACTGAAATCGTAGTTTTTGAGGGCTTTCAAGTCTGATTCAGCTAAAGTGTAAAACTACAAACTTGTTCGGAATGATGTTTCTTTATAAAAATCAAGTTTTCAGATACTAGAGGTGTGTAGATATTTAATTAGAAATTATAAAGGCTAGTTAACTTTTATAAATAATTTTCTGCACATTTATAAAAATACAAACAAGCTGTTGGGATTATAAAATGTGGTGTACGATGTTTTCGGGTCCGTTTGGGCTATAAAAACCTTAAGAAACAATGTAGTATTACTTACATAATATTTATACATGTTTTTAACTTTATAAATATTATTTTATAAAACAATTAAACTATTTATATAATATAGTTAAATAAATAATAAAAACACTAAATCAAGTATTACTAACAAATAATCGATTGTTGGACAAAGATGATATTTTTACAAATACAAATACTTGGATATTCATTTATCAAGTACGATTTAAATATCATTTCAACTTTATAAATTAAACAAAGACTCTTAGATGGTGATATAACTCTATAAAAATATATTGATGTATTTATTCAAATACACTATACTCATACGACCTATAAATTAATTAGGTTGCATTCGGATTTCACGTAACAATTTACTTACTTGACTTATATAATCAATTCATTCACTGAGGTGAGTTTATAGCCTCGCGTTTTACTCGTTGTACATATACGTTATCACTTTTGGGGTGAGAATACATGCGCATTTACAAATCGTTATATACTTGTTTTCATAACTTACTTACAAACTCATTTACATGATTGATTACAAGCTCGTTTACATACTCATTTTCATATCTCGCAGTAGGATACGTCACTTGTTTTCACTTATGAACGCAACAACTTTACTTTTATTCGAATGATTACGGATTAGCTTAAGCGGCATGAACTGTTAATTATGGTAGAGTAAGCGCGGATGTTATAAAATAAATTTATTTAGGATTGACATCCCCGTCTATGTGAGTAGCGCTTACTAGTTCGACGAATTAAACTAATGGACCATGCCGGAAACATTGAACTACATTTACATGAATACTTATAGTGCCTGAAAAGATTGGCATACATACACGTCGCCGCTGTGTCATGAATTAGGGGTGCAATCGTAATCACTTATTTGATATTGCATACTAGGCAATACACACTTTAAACAATTGCGGTCCAACATTTATACTTATATTTTTGTGACTATTATAAGGGTTGAAATGGTCATACACACTTTACAAATCTTTGATTTCCAACATTCATATATAAGGATTGAAATGGTCATACACACTTTATAAACCTTTGAGTTCAACATTTATACTTATATAAACCTATGAACTCACCAACTTTATGTTGACACTTTTAAGCATGTATTTCTCAGGTGAATAGGATGCTTGACATAACTAATGTGCATTGGAGTCCAAATTTTACAAGATTACTTTTCAAACGACTCATTTAGAGGTCATTCTCTCAAATCTTGTGCAATGATATTATGAAGTAACGCTCCCGGACATACTTTCCGTTGCGACCTATTTTAGGGGTGTTACAAATTGGTATCAGAGCCAGGTTATAGAGAACTAGGTTGTATATTTTACCTAGACTATACCATTTTTACAAACATTGTATCACGTCAAACTTTTTCATGTATATACACACTTCTTACTTACTTGCTTACATTACTTGCTTAGAGGACATACATATATACATACATACTTACATTCCCTCATGTATATTTTATAATTATTTATATAAGAGTTATTTGTATAAATACTAGAACAATTCTTAAGGCAAAGTAATACTATAAACTTGTATGTCATAAACATTATCCAAACATTAATTTATCTTATATAATATTTTACCATCATTCATTTATGTCATGATGCATTCCATTTTGCCATGTTACGTTCCATCCCTACCATGAGTGCATATTTCATTTTTACCATACATCATCTTGCATCATGTTTACCTTACATATTGCACGCATCTTGCATGGTTTCATATAAAGGCAATTTATATAAACTCTTGCTTGTGCAGGTTATGGTTGCACCTACTATTCATGTCGTTGTTGATTCCCCCGAGGGGAATTTCAGAGATACGATTGACATCGGTGTGGATGTTATCCACCCAGTACCCGTCGCTTTAGTTGTTTTTCCTACAGCGACCGTTGTGATGACACTAGCCCAACACGGGGAAGCAATACGGGGCATACAGGAGCATTTGCTAGGGGTGCCCATACATGAGGAGTTAACAACTTTAAGATATAGAGTAGATATTGTTGAGGCAAAGAATGGTTCTCTGCGTGCTATGATTAGGACTATGGAGGCAGTCGAGACGGTTACTCGTAACCATGAGAGACTCGCTCGTATTGAGATTAAGCGTCAGTTGGCTTCGGTTTAGGAGTCCCACCATCAGGACCGAGAGGACTTCAAGAAACTCAAGGAGTTCTTGACCAGTCAGTACGGATATCGCTCATAGATATGTTGCTTCATGATTTATGTATAGACTAGTATTGAAGATTTGTAGTATTAAGAAACCATGTAGTCTTTTGGTGGGAAAACAATGAAATCAATTATCTATCAAATTAGTGTGTTGTGAAAAATTTGGGCAAACTTACTTTAATTCTCTATTTCATTCATGCAAGTCACTCCCTAAAAACATTATAACCTTATAAGCATTTTTCGTCATCTAATAAAATATTTCATTATTACATGATAAACCATTTTACTATCATTGAAAAAATTACTTCACTATTGTTGAATAGACTAATGTTTTATAAACTACATTACAATCATTTAACCATTACCTTATGAACTATCTCATTTTTGGTTTCACAAAATAATAAACTGCATGGCTTTCATCATATAAACTATTATTTTGCATTATTTTGACGAAAATGAGCATCGCATCGTTAGCCCTCAAATATACATAGCCTAATCACCTATGTATAATTCAGGAAGGACCATGCTATGCTAAGAGTAGACACCTTAAAGCTTTTGTCAAAACCAATTTTCCACTTACATTCCTGAAGAGCAAAAAAATTTATGTGTGTATTCATAAAACGTGTCTGCCACGAGAAACTGAATTAATAATCATAATAACTAAGTAGACCTTTGCACCATCTTACTACATAAAGTTGACCTCATCCTACACCAAATTCTCATGTCAGAAACTCAAGACGCATCGTTAGTCACCTTAGGGCAATCCGCCGGCAAATTTAACCGTCATCAAGGAATTGAAACCCACACCTCTTCATCAACACCACTCCGAAAGGCAACTCAAACTGAATTTCGGGACAAAATTCTTTTAACACGGGGAGATTGTAACAATTCGCATTTTCACGTCATTTTACGTCAATAAATATTCAACCATTTATTTTAAACTTTTATGCTTTTACTTTTAATTTTTACCGTTTAGTTAAATCGCGTAAACTAAAAATCAACAATCAACGTAAACGGGAATCAAACAAATAAAAGTTTACGTCAAACAAGTGTTATATTATTTTTACAAAAATAATTATTAACTTTTCATATTTTATTTTTATAAGTTACGTAAAACGTTTAAGTTTCACAATAAATTACATTTATGCATGCATGGAAACAACAATATCTATCTATACTTCAATAAATACCCACCATTATATCAAATACTCAAAAACTATATCATTTCTATCCTAAAACTATGTCTAGCCGTGTACATATCACACAAACACAAGAATTAAATCATCAAACATCCACTAACTCTTAAACTAATGTATCCTTTAACCATTGTATAAACCCAAAAGCATGTATAACTTGTCAAAACCTCAAAACTCTTACACCTTGTCCCCAAGCATGCAAGTATTCGGCCATAATCAAGGAAAAAAGATGAAAAGAAGCCATGTTTGATTGAGGTATCACATCCCTTACACATCAACCATACTTCTTACATACCTAGTTACTAAAATAAGATAAAAACCTCACCCCTAAACCCTTTGTAAACCGTCCCCCTCCCCTTTACCTTGACCCATGGTTTTACTAGTAGTTTTACCAAGTATTACACTGTATAAGAAAGCCTAAAGCAAGCCTTTACACACACATACCATTTACAAAGAAGATCAAACACTTCTCTCCTTGTTTTCTCTTATAAACCCACGACTAGAAAAGTGATAACAAAAAGTTTCATAGTTTTCATTTTATCAAGATTACAAACATACAGGTATTATTAGGGTTGATATATAAGGTGTATCAAGGGTATTTCAAGGCTTGGGTTTCATTTAAACAAGGGTTTATACAAGGAAGAAAATTAGGGTTTTTCAAAGAAGATTAGGGTTTTGATAAAAGAATTTTGGGTTAAAGATTGTGTTTAATTTGTGTTCATCTCTTCTTACATTCATACAAGATCTATCATAAACCTTACACTTTCATAGTCATTTCATTTTTATACAGGTATATTTGTTATATTGTTTAATCACCATCTAGTATTTATTTTATAAAATTTATAAAATAAAACAAGTTTATACATAATTAAAGAAATACATATTCATGATGAAGTGATATTTAAAATGTGTTAGAATGCAAAAACATATTTTATTTGATATATTACAAGTGTTGAATAATTTATATAATTAATTAAGAATTAATTATTACAAATTTATTTATATAGTTTTATAAATAAATAATTGTTGTAGACATTTTATTTTAGACATATTGGACATAAATTAGATGACTTAAAGTTCACTAATAATGTGGAATTAGTTAATTTAAAAGGGTTGTACAAAATAAAGTTATAAAAACATTTTTATAAACATTTATATTCGAATAGATTCAATATTCTAGAAAGATACGAATTTTTATAAAATATACACACTTCAGATTTAAATAGTATATTTTATGACATTTCCGAATATATAAGAAACTTGAAAAACGAAGCTATAACGAAGGAGATATGAATTTTACAAAATTTTGATAATTAAATATATAAAAGTATTTTTATTCTAAAACAGTTTGTATAAACTGTTTCGGTACATATTTTTATAAAATCAGTAAACATTTTATTTTGATAGATTATCTCGACATGATTTCGTACATATAAAGAACGCGTAAAACGAAGTTAAAACAATAAAGTTATGAGTTTTTAAAGATTTCGAAAGGTATATATATTTTCACAGCTTTTATAAAGCTGTGAAAACAACTGAATAACTACAGAAACTGAAATCAGAGTTTTTGAGGGCTTTCGAGTCTGATTTGGCTAAAGTGTAAAACTACAAACTTGTTCGGAATGACGTTTTACCATAAGAATCAAGTTTTCGGAGACTAGAAGTGTGTAGATATTTAATTATAAATTAGGCTAGTTAACTTTTATAAATAATTTTTTGCACATTTATAAAAATACAAACAAGCTGTTGGGATTATAAAATGTGGTTTACGAGTGTTTTCGGGTCCGTTTGGGCTATAAAAACCTTAAGAAACAACGTAGTATTACTTACATAATATTTATATATGTTTTTAACTTTATAAATATTATTTTATAAAACAATTAAACTATTTATATAATATAGTTAAATAAATAATAAAAATACTAAATCAAGTATTATTAACAAATAATCGATTGTTGAACAAAGATGATATTTTTACAAATACAAATACTTGGATATTCATTTCTCAAGTACGATTTAAATATCGTTTCAACTTTATAAATTAAACAAAGACTTTTAGATGGTGATATAACTCTATAAAAATATATTGATGTATTTATTCAAATACACTATACGCATACGACCTATAAATTAATTAGGTTGCATTCTGATTTCACGTGACGGTTCACTTACTTGATTTATATAATCAATTCATTCACTGAGGTGGGTTTATATCCCCACATTTTACTCGTTTTACATATACTTTATCACTTTTGGGGTTAGAATACATGCGCATTTATAAATTGTTACATACTTGTTTTCATAACTTACTTACAAACTTATTTACATGATTGATTACAAACTCGTTTACATGTTTGTTTACAAACTCATTTACATAAATGATTACAAACTCGTTTACATACTCATTTCATATCTCGCGGTGAGATACATCACTTGTTTTCACTTATGGACGCAATAACTTTACTTTCATTCGAATGATTACAGATTAGCTTAAGTGGCATGAAGTGTTAATTACGGTGGAGTAAGCACTGATGTTATAAAATAGATCTATTTGGGATTGACATCCCCGTCTGGGCGAGTAGCGCTCACTAGTTCGACGGATTAAACTAATAGACGTATACCATGTCGGAAACATTAAACTACATTTACATTAACACTTACAGTGTCTGAAAAGATTGGCATGCATACACGTCGGAGCCGCAGTGTCTTGAACTTAGGGGTGCAATCGTAATCACTTATTTAATATTGCATACTAGGCAATACACACTTTAAACAATTGCGGTCCAACATTTATACTTACATTTTTGTGACTATTATAAGGGTTGAAATGGTCATACACACTTTACAAATCTTGGATTTCCAACATTCTTACTTACATTTTTGTGACTATTATAAGGATTGAAATTGTCATACACACTTTATAAACCTTTGATTTCAACATTTATACTTACATAAACCTATGAACTCACCAACTTTATGTTGACACTTTTAAGCATGTATTTCTCATGTGAATAGGATGCTTGACATAACTGATGTGCATTGGAGTCCAAATTTTACAAGATTACTTTTCAAACGACTCATTTAGAGGTCGTTCTCTCATATCTTGTGCAATGGTATTATGAAGTAACGCTCCCGGGCATACTTTTCGTTGCGACCTATTTTGGGGGTGTTATAGAGATGACACCACCCCCGGGTTTATCGACCCTAACTCCTTTGCCTGGTCCTAACGTGAGTGAACTACCGCCAATAACCGCCTTCACTTTTACCGCCAGAACTCCTGAAAACACACCACTCACAAATTGGGTGTCCACTTCGAAAAACCCTGATCCTATGATCATCCCAGCTTTTGTTGAAGCCAACTATGAAGTCCTTGAATCCCGCCTAAGGGAGCGTAGAAGATAGAGGCGTAACGTAGACATCCGTACTAAACTAGAATACTTTAGTAAGGAGTATGATGAAGAGAGAGAAATGGAGCCCAGACCCACGCAAGTCCGAGAAGCTACACCAAATCCGTAAGCAGCGTCTTCGAGGGTTCGAAGACAGGAGGAAAGAGTTGTTGAGTTCGAAGATGCTCCAAACAGGGAAGGGAGAAGGGTTGAAAGGAATGAAGAACGAGGAAGGCATGTAGGACAAAGAGCATAAGACAACGGACCACATGGGATGAACCTCCCCCCAATCCTAGCAGCTTATTTAGGAAGAATTGAAAATGGTTAGCCTTTACAATCGTCCTTGAACTCCGTACACGGAGGCCGTCATCCTTCAACTAGCATAGGAGGGAATCTCCCTCCTAACGACACGCATCTCTTGTGTAACGCTCAACCTTTCATACCTAACAATTTACAGCCATCCATGGACCAATACTAGTTTATGTTAATCCTTACCCTCAACCTAACATGAGGGTAGCCTACGGGCAACCCATGAGCCATCCTTCCCAGGCTCTGGGGGCAACTCCTCCTTTAAAAGACCTCCTACCTATTACTCCTATGGAGGATATGCTTTGCAGGCCCCCGCGGGAGGCAACGTCCCTACATCTCATAGGCTCATACACCCCTCGGGTGTTTTCCCTAATAACTATTCTTTCAATGCACAACCTATGCACCCCTTGCCGAATGCACCCATCTACCCAAACCAGGTCTCTAGTGGTGTCCTCGCAGACTACACTGGCTGTGTAACCGCATTTGTTTGCTGGATCAAGGAATACCCTTTGTCGGACGGATTATAAATGCCTTCATATGTTGGATCCTACGACGAAAAAGGAGACCCCGATAATTTCTTGCACCTCTTCGAAGGTGCCATTCGTATGAAAAAATAGGCAATGCCCGTGTCCCGTCATATGTTCACCTATACGCTTAAAGATTTCGCCCGAATATGGTGGAATGGTCAAAAGACATGTAGCATTCTCAACTACGAAGATCTGAAGTCAAATTTCCGATCCTATTTTAGCCAACAAAAGAAGTTCACGAAGATACATCTCGCAGTGCATAACATCAAGCAGAAGGAAGGAGAAAGCACTAGAGCTTTCGTTACTAGGTATACGAAGGATACTGATGACATCAAATAACGTCTATTTTATAGCATCATTTATCCTATGTATTTAACCCATTTTGTATAATTATTGCAAAGAATTGGTACTTAATCGTTTATATTTGAGAATTGCAGTAATTATGAAGTACTTGGTAAATATTAACAAAAGGCGCGCATTTTGGAGCTTAAACGAAGATATTTTAAAGATTGCTATTCTGACAACCAATACGTTGTATCCATCAAGAAAGATATGGCGTATCCGTGCCTGCACTCACCAAAGACCACAAAGGAAAGAAGATCAATACGCCGTATCTAGAGAAGACCAATAAGCCATATTGGATATATGGCATGGGAATATTATGGAAGATATCAAACGTGGTCCCTACTCTAAGAAACTTCAATACGCCGTATCCAATACCTTGGATACGCCGTATCAAACCGACTTCCAGACACTATAAATACAAAACTCAAAAACAAGTTTTAAGTGTGCTAAATCATATTCTCGATACATAAACTACAAAAGTCAATTTTCAGAGGAGAAAAAGAGCAGAAGAGGTCTTGCAACGCATTCCAATCCATAGAAGACAACGTGTAATTTCTTATACTTTTGTAATCGTTCAGTTTTTGGTATCATTCGTTAACTCGGTTAGTTTACCTTGGCCAAAACAATTACTTTTGTATTAATTATGATGTTTGAAGGCTAATACCTTCGGGTATTAGCCATTAATATGAAGATCTGAATGTTTGGTTTTGTTTATATCTCGATTTCTTAATTTATCATTGATTTATTGATTATGTTTATCACATGATACTTGTTTACATGCTTAAGTATGCGACCTATCATTCAACTGAGTCTAGTTCTACATATTTAATGAGCTGCAACTTCGGTGTTGTTTGGGCGTAGGCTAAGAGTCTAGGATAGCTCTCCATATAGTAATGTGTATAGGTGGAACAAATAGGATCATTAATAATGTCCTGCTTGCCTGATTGAACTGGTTGTACCGTAGAAGGTAGTGGCTTAGTACTAACTAATAAGTTCTGATCATTGGTATAGTTTGGATTGTGGACTACCACCTAACACAAATTACCATTAAGTAGTAAGTGGGTAAAGTCTCTATGAGCTAGGGTTCGTACGACATACACGGTGTCGTCCTCTAGATGGATTATATTCAATATATAAGGATCCTTTATGCGGATGCTTTAATTGTGACATAGTTAATGTGTCTAGGTCTGATAAGTGCTTAATTGTATATATAAATTACCCGGGATTTTGCCAAATAAAAGCCAAGAAAATGCCAAAAGAATAGAAAAATGTGTGCTTTTGTGTCTATTGTGCAGGAAAGGTTAAAAAAGACAAAAGGAAGCAAAAACAGTCAAAAACCGACAAGGAACGGAAAAGACAAGACAAAGAGTGAAGACGGGAAGCCAAATCAATCAAAAGCCGGATCAGCCCGATACAGCAAGTCAATGAAGACCAAAATGAAAGTCAAAGGACCAATAGTGACAAGTTTCAAAGATTACAAGGGCTAATTTGAATGTTCTAAGTTCAAAGGGCTAAAGTTGTAAAAGGTGGAAAGATTGTTTATTAATGAGGAAAAAGAAGAAAGAAAACACAAGGACTAGAGCTGTCAATTTTGGAACTTCTTTTGTACTACAAAGTTGGGGATGAAACGCAGGGACTGAAGTTGTCATTTCTTCAAAGTTCAAATATAACACGCGGGTTTAAAACTTCCCCTAACAACTTCTCAACTGATTTTCCCGCCAAATTTAACAATAAACCCAACTTCGTCCAAATCCTTTCCCCGCTCCTCTACATCTCAATACTTCGTATATTTCCCACTTCCACGTCAATTTACCTACGTGGCATCCCTTGATTGGTCCTAACACCTCATCAACATCATCAAACGGCCATAAATTGAAGAAAAATGATCAACGGCTCACATTGAAGGGAAGATTCGAGAATTTGTCACCTCTCTTCTTCAATTCTCTATAAATAGGACAACTAGGGTTCATTTTATTAGTTAGTGAGTAGTTTTAATTTTCAGTTTGTAATTTTCCTTATTTTTTAAGCATTTTCTTTCAAGTTTTTAAAATTCAGCTTTAAGCACTTGTACTTTTCATCTCTTAGCTTGTACTTTACCATTTTAAGTAATCAAATTCAGTTCTCAAGTTTCTTTGTTATTTGATTTCAATTTTAAGCTGTTTTTTTACTTAATAAGCTCTAATAAGCTCATTTGAGCTTATTCTTGTTAAAAAGCTCAAATTCAATTTAAAACTTGTTGAAAGTCATTTACTTACTAGTTTTGTCCAATTTAAATCAAGACATGATCACTTGAGTTCATTGGATTCAGTTTGTAGGTTCAAGAGAGAAATAAGCTAATTCAGCTTATTGAGCTTATTGCTCATTGGTTTAGAGGCAAGGTGCCACTTAGATTTACAAATTTAAGCCACTCACTCAGATAGAGTGGCTAGTGACTGAGACTACAAGTTTCAGGTTTCATTGTCTAAAATTCATTTTAGCACAATTAGCTTATGTCTTTGTTTTTATTTGTGTTTAATTGTGTTTAGGTTTGTTTAGTTAGCTTAGAGATTCAAATGTATTGAGTTGTTATAGTTTTAGTTCATTAAGAACTTAAATACTCAATTCTGTCACTTATTAGTCTAATAGCTTAGGTGAGTAACTAGCTTATCTTTACACATAAGCTGTAGGTTTTAGTTTTAAAGTAGCTTAAGTAGGTGAAAATTAGTGAGAGTAGATAAAAGGTTTTAGAAGCTTTAGCTTTTAAATAGATTTTAAGTTTACTTTAGATTTGACAGTAGAATTAAGGAGTGTTTGGTTTTAGTTGAATTTGACTAATAAAGTCAACAAAATTTTGTTAAGACAGTTTACATAGTTGAGTTTAACATAGTTATGAAGTTTTAGACAGATTTTAAAAGTTAGATTTTAGAATTTAAAGTTTTAGAGTTTAAAGAGTTGACTTAGCACCAGGGCATTTTAGAGAGTAAAGTAGTTTTAGTTTAAAGAGGTTTATAGCTTTCTAGTGTTCAAAATTGTTTGAAGCAGGTTTAGATACATGAATTTAGTAGGTTTAAAGAGTTTTCACTTTAGAAAGTTCAGCCTGCACTAGGGAGTTGGTCAAATGCATCAGCAACAACAGTTAATACTGTTGTTGCTAGTCACTTTTCTATTTGACTTTAAGTTTTTAAAATCAGTAGTTAGAGTTTAGAAGTAAGCACTTTAGAAGTATCCTAGTAGTTTTACATATTTCATTTTTTAATTTTCATCATAAGCTTTTAGATTAGCTTTAGTGAACCTGCAAAAGTAGTTCAATAGCAGCTTATAGCTCATGCTTATTTCCTCTTGTATTTTTATAAGTTTAGCTGTTATTTCAAAGAACCTTTTATCTTGGTTTGCTTACAACCTCCTAGGACAACTTATATTCAAAGATTCAGCTTCTAAGATTTAGAAATAAGCTTTTTAGCTTATTAGAAAAAACTTAAAAACAGTAATAAGCTGAATTTTAGATTTTAAGTTCACATTCCTTGTTAATCTTTTTAACCTTAGGCTTATTTCTTTCTAGAAAATACCTTCCAGTATACGGTCATTAAAGCTCTTTTTAGCAATTTTTAGTTTTCATTTTCATGTAGTAATAAGCTAGAAATAAGCCCAATTCTAGAAAAGCTTTTAAACCCTTAGTTTCTGTAACAGATTTTAAAAAGCTTATTTTTTAGCTTATTCTGTTGTTAAAAGTCAAAAGTGTCTTTATTAAAGTTGTTTAGTATAAGCCCCTTTACAACTTTGTAGTTTTAAGTTTTTGCTTATTTTCACTTTTTAATAAGCCAAAAATAAGCCATAGCGTAGGGTTTGTTTTGTAATTTGTCAATAGTTAAAGGTTAATCGTTTTAACTGTAGTGTAAATTTTTAGTAGTTACACCGCCTACCCTTCGTTTCTTTAGTTACAGTTTCCTACCGTCTTCTAGGAAAAAATAAATTAGTTTTTTATTTTAAATTTTTAGTTTAATAATTTAGGTTTAAAGTTTTAATTGGTAAAATTAGGGCACAATTAGGTTATAAAAATTAGGGCTTTTTATTCCATTAAATTTCTGCACACTTTTAGTATTTTAAAACCATTTTTCCTTATTTTTCCAGTTTAATGTGTATTTTCTAGGAATTTAAATAGATTTTAGTTAATTTCTTTTTCTTAAATAATTCTTAAAAATAGAAAAATAGTGAAAAATTAAAAATTATTTTTTGAATAATTTTCTTTTTAATTCTTGTATTTTTGAAAATAAAGTAAAATTGTAGTGATAATTTTTAGAAAAATTTATTTTTAGTAAATCATTTTTCTTTAAAACTCATAAAAATTCAAAATAGTTTAAAAATTTTAATTCTTTTTTTAAAATTTTCTTTTTAAAATTTGTGATTTTTAGGCATTATATTCTGTTATTAGAAGTGCTTTAGTTTAAATTCTCGTTTTAGCTCTCGTTTTTATTTCACATTTGTTATTTTTTTGATAGTTAATTGATTTTAGTTTCTTCAAACGTTTCTATAGTTTAATTGTGCTATTAAATTTGTAGTATAATTCAAAAGTCAAAAATCTTTTAACCATTCTTAACTCGAATCCGAATTATCACCAAATCTCAATTCACGACTTCTTCGAGGAATTTACGACCCGTGTATTAATTACTTTCTTAAGTGATTAATTACTTACGGTATCTTGGTTAGTAAAAGTTTGCACTATAGAGATATATACTATGCTTTCAACTGAAACCAATCTATTATATATAAAGATTGGGTCCTCCTCATTAAATTAGAGGCTTCAAGATGTGTAATACAAGCTGTGAGAATTGTACACTTTAAAGATTAAGTCCTCACAATAAATGTGGAGGTTTCATGTTTTGTAATCTTTGCTATAAGAATTGTACAATATATAGGATGAGGATTAGTGACTTCAAATATAAGCTTTGGTGTGATTAAATGCATTGAATTTATATATTAAACTCATGCTCATTAAGCACCGAACCAGCCAAAGGTTTCATCCTATAATAACCCACTAATTTAATTGCAATAACTTTCATATAACTTCACATCATTGCCAATGGAGAGTTGCCTTCTTCAATTTTTTTACTTTTTTTATAACCGACTCATTTAATTTGACCTTAACCTTTGTGTCCTTTCATATCGGTATCTACCAAACATAAATTCATACACAGAAATTATAAATAAACATCCTAACAATTGTCACCAGCTGCATAAATTGTATCTCAAAAAAAGAAATTGAGCCTCCCCTCATTTTCAAATCCTAATGGCTAATATAATCACATTTATCTTGATCAATTTACAAAAGGATGCGCTGCTTCAATAAAAGTTATGGGGTTTTAAAATGAGATATCAACAATATCCAGGACGATAATGAGCACATAGACAATGAATTTGTAGTTTCGTATGATGAGGTCTATTTTTCTTTTTTCTAATACAAGTTTATAAATTAACAATGGACGTAAATATTCAACATAGTCCTTTTTAGGGAATATCAAGCACTATAAATCAAGAGAAACAAATCTAATCATTTCATCGATAGATAACAAGAATGTTTGGTTTATTTAATGAATGGTTTTAGCATTGAACCTAACAAAGAAGACTATTGAATCACAAAGGATGCCACTCGCATAATTAAGCTGCAAGGATCAACTTTTGTGACCAAAATTTCATATACCCTTTCCAATTTGTTGAACTCGAGGACCTTAAACCTACAAACAATAAGTATATGATCGGTAAGCTTTGTTTTTATTTTGAATTTACTATGGATTGTAATATAGATGGGTTTCTCCATAGGTATCTAATAGGATTACACGTTACCTATGATACTATTCGTTATGTCATAAGTGTTAGGAAATCCAAGCAACATGGAACGAGCTCAAAGACCCTCGACTATACTCTCACCGATGAAAGGTAAACTCTATCCCTGCAATTATATTTGTTACATGCTTCTGCATATGAAGATCTAACCTGAAGCATAACCATATCTTTTGTATCCAGGGGCCATAAAATTAAGGTCACGATATTGGTAAAATTAGGTGATGCACTGCTGGAAAGCACCACAACCATGGCCCCTATGTCATCATATTTGTAGAAACCGTATAGGGGGTGAATACATTTCCATTATAAACTTTAAGATCAAGAATTACATCACTCTTCTATTGGCGGTCCCATATATATGGGGGCCACCAAGTGTATTAGGGGACCGCCTGATTTATAGGACCGCCTCTAGAAGAGGTTTTTGGACTAGATCTTTTGTATCAAATCACATCAAGTTGGCGCATATGGGAAGTATCGATCTAGTTTACAATAGTTTAAATGATATTCTAACAATATAACCACACTCACAATATTTAGAAACAAAGAGTATACAACTTTAAAAACTAAACGGATATACTCAACCATTCACACAATCATAGTACAATGCAAGTATAAAGTAATTCGATAAATGTAAATATATAAGGAAAGGAAGGGTAAAGAAAATGACACCGTCCGATGATTTATACGTGGTTTGGTCATGAAGATCCTCTTCGCCCTACTCACTCTTCGAGTATCCAACTCGAGAGATACTTCACTAATCACAAGCTCTTTCGCAGAGAAAACCTTATACCAAGCTTATCATTATTTTCTGGACCACTAAGCCTAGATGTCGCGTTCTTCTTCGGTATAACCACCGTTCATGTTTTTGGCCCAATATAAACAAACCTTGTGTTTATGGCCTAAACACATAAACGCGTCGCTTACATTATTTTTCGACACTAAGCTAAATGTCGAGTCCTAATCTTAGCTAGATAACATAATCTACCACGTCACAATGTATTTTAAGAGCCTAAATACTAACCAGTCCACAATTAACCTATCCCAAATATTACATTCATTTGGATCTACACACTACTAAAGATTGGAAGACATAGACTCAATCTATATGTAACAAATGTTACAAATGGACTAACTAGACTACATAACTTCGGATCTTAAAGATGACCGAAGTTCTTCTCTTGCACTTGAGGGAAGAAGGAAAGAGTAGAAGATTGGATCACATTTAAACAAGATTAAACAAGTTAAATGATCAAGGATTTAGAGAGATTGCTAGGAGAGGAAATTTAGCAAAAGGGTTGTGAAAATTAGTGGAGGTGACCGCTATTTATAGGAGCTAAAAAATAGCCTGTCAGGAAACGGCGGTCCCAGATATATTAGGGGGCCGCCGGATAATTAAGGAGGCCGCCGGCCTATTTAAGGGACCGCCCCGACATACGCTCCTGTTTTTGTCTTTTTGTGGTGACAAACTTGTCTGGTGAAAGTGACACTTGTTTTGGGGGGGAAATGACTAGATTTGATTTTTGAAATAATTACAACATAAAATATTTCTTTATAATTCAAAAATAATTTGTCTAATTAAGTTTTGAAAAGGATATTTTGTTACATTTATAAAAATATAAAGTTTAAGACAAAAACTTATTTCTTTGATCATCCTACAAGTTTAATGCTTGTTTGTACATACCTTATGTGATTTACGTCGGGTGTAAACCAATGTCCGTTTGATGATACTTGAGAAGTCTAGAGATGTTGATGCATGCATTGCTTTGATGATATTGTGATTTCGAGTAAATTATGCACTATTACGTTCGTATACAAGTCACATGTTTGTCATTACCAAAACATAAAGAGATCGTATAGATTAAATATCATAATATTTGCAATAACAATCTCCCCTTTTTGATGATGATAAACTATGTAAACTATAACACATAGTATAGTTTAAAAGTTACTCATTTACACTTCCTTCTCCCTATTTTGTCGAAGCAAAAAGATATTATGTAGATAATGGTTGGAGCATAATACGTTGGATGTTTGAGTAGGGGGGGGGAAAAGAAAAAAAAGGGGTGGGGGGGGGGGGGGAAACCAAATGATAGAGGGTATGTGCTCCGGGAGGAATGAGAAGAGGGTAGGTGCTTCGAGTATATAGGTTTGAGGTATGGGGAGAAGATATGAGAAATAAAAGTGAAGGTAATTGTGTGTTTCTTGGATAGTTTAGAGGATGTCGTGATAGATGAGAAGAATGCATGAAAAGAAAGTAGGTACTTTATATATATAAGTTGAAGGTATGAGAGGATGACCTTAAGATTTAGGGTGATTTTGAAGTGGAGGAGGTGAAGTATTTGTAGTATGAATAAACCCTTCATCGTATTTAACAATCCTAATCCTATCTTCCTATATGGCGTGGCTCTGCATTCATCCTAGTGAAGTCTTCTATCATCATGGTTAAACTAAATCCATGCTATTAAACCACATAGCTCCTAGCTCCCCCTTGCTTATTGCATCCCCATGATAATTACATTCTTTGTATATTGACTTAATAGTTCTTGATTAAATAAGTTACATCGATGCTCAAGAAGTTCGATGCAAATTTAAACTGACGCAAAAACGCTTGCAAGTGCTCCCCATCGGTGTATGCTCCCCCTTGTTTGGGGCACCAAGGAGTCAAGATATTGTTGTGCTACAAAACAAAGTTAGTAGACAAGTGCACATATACATATAGCATACATAGCAGGGAACTAGACATGTCAATTCTAGGTTTTTTTATTCTTAAAGTATGACACTTTTAATGAGAAAATTAGAAGCCTTGACACATGCAATCATTATTAAAAAAACAACAATCTAAATGATATAATTAAAAGACTCAAGACGTATGTTTACGGAAAAAGATTAGACTGACTTTTGATAAACGAGAATTGGATTCGTTTATTGATTGACACAAAAATATTATGAGAATGACCTTTTAAAAGTAGACGAATGACACTTAATATCTTAGCAAAATATGTCAAAAGAAAAAGAAGATATATATATATATATATATATACGCTTTAAAAGAATAAAAAAATAAGACAAGGATGGAGACGATGTGCTCTTGGATATGAATGAAAATGATTCCGTAAAACCGAAAGTTGGAAAGGATAAGAGAGACTAAAGGAGGAACGTGTTGACAAGAGGTTGTTAGAAAAGATTGATATATCATTTGCACTAACAATTGATATGCACGTGATTCTATCGAGACAAATGTGAAGGATTAGGAATTTAAAGGTTTGTTTAGTGTTTTGTTGGTTGACAATGTTGAGGAACAAATGTGAGTATGTGAAATGAGGTGTTGGTTCTTTCAATGGTGGAAGAATAATGAGAGACTCAACATTGTGGTGACTCAATAACACTTGAAGATTGAAAATCTTCTTTATGTTCTTCACTTTCTAGAAAGTGGAAAGTTTTGTGAAGGAGTGACATTTGCATTTCACAAATCACTTAAATATTTCGGATGAAATAATTAATTGTCACGAGATATAGGAGGAATTTTAATAGTAACAAGACTATTAAAAGAGAGAAGAAACGTTTAGAAGTGAGAAGAGACGTTAGAAGTGAGATGACTATCAGAAGTGAGAAGACTATTTGAAAGTGAGAAGAATCGTTTAGAAGTGAAAACACCATTTGAGGTGAGGAAAGAGGTTTACTAGATGTGAGGAGCAAGATTTGTATGCGAGGGGATTTATTGTGAAGTGATGGATTGTAAGTCTATCAAATGTAAGGAATGTGTTTGATAATGAGACGCATTTCATTATTAAATTCACTTGACTCTTGAAAACATAAGCAACGATGCTTATGAGTGTTAGGATATAAGGATGACCCATTGATCTATAGAGAGATATTAGGTATAGGGTTTGGTGTAGAGTAGATGTCAGCTCGTAGCAGAAGAGAGGAAATGTTTGGTAATGGATTAATAAAAGAATGAGCGGTATTACAAGCTTGCTACCGGCGGTCCCAGATATATCTGGGGGCCGCCAGAATAGATCTGGGGGCCACCGGACCGCCAACAGGAGGGATGTTTAGGGAAATTGATGAATTTTTCAAAAAGAGTGACATTTTAATTTGCATTTCGCTAATTAAAAGTACTTCGGATGAAGTAGTTAGGTTGTCACGACATGGAATGAAACACGGACTAGAATCGAAACTAGAAGAAAAGAAGAGAACTATTTATGGAATGTGTTCTATCATTCCTAAACCTCGACGAAGATAATTTAATGACTCACGCTTGAGGGGTAAAGAAAGATTGTCGGCGATGCTATCTTTAAACGCAACCTTTTTTATGGAGATGTTTCCTTTTGGACATTTTCCCGAAGGAAATGGTGACGTATCTTCGGTGTGTTTCATACGCAAAAATAATAATAATAATAATAATAAAGAAAACAAACGAAGATAGAGATGATGAGCTTGACAATGTCAAGATAGATGGTCGTCTTCTCGAGTATTGTGAATGTTCATAAAACAATCATATGATGAGGTATAAGGTTATCTTAAAGGTGGTAGCGTAAATAGTAGAGGAAATAGATTAGCCATCTCTATGGTTGTAGAGGTGTGGTTGAGTGAGAAGGAAGAGGTGTGATCGAAAGATAAAGAGTGTTTTCGTCAAAGAGAAAGAATGTTTTCTTCGAAGAGAAATAATGTTTTCGTCGAAGAGAAAGAATGTTTCGTAGAAGAGAAAGAATGTTTTCGTCAAAAAGAAAGAATGTTTTCATCAAAGAGAAAGAATGTTTCATCAAAGCGATATAGTGTTTTCGTCGAAGAGAAAGAATATTTCGTCGAAGAGTAAGAATGATTTCATCGAAGAGAAAGAATGTTTTCGTCGAATAGAAAGAAGAGCATTTTAACTTATGTTTTTAAACGTCTTGAATAGGAATTTTCGGATATGACCTTTAACATTTGCGATTGCAAGTTAGATACTTGCATATTTGGATGAACATATTCAAAGTTGTCAACCTTCTTGGAGGAGCGTTTGCATTAGTATCTAACCTTTTTCTGATGAAAGAATGGTGGATTGATTGGAAGAAAGGGAGATGATGATTAAAGGAAGGTGTGAATGAAGACTCAAGGATATTTAAGACCATTCTACGACTCTTTTAACTTTTTAGATTTGTGACGCGGATGCGAAGGAAAATATTCTAGCGGGTCGTAATATATATATATATATTCTATTGATATACTAGATTATTACCTAGATGCATAAGATATTTAGAATATTATCATGCAAGTTATCTAAGCAAGCTTCAACACAATATTCAACAAGGATTAATGTGGAAGACTATATGTCATTTACATATTAATTGTTCTTCATAAACTAACTTGTGTATGTGCATAATTAACACGTAAGTTATGTAAAATGACGCATACAGAATGTAATAATTTTAAATGCAATCATCATGTAAAACATGTTAGCATTTAGCACTTAGGAGCATGTGTTATTTAGATAAACTAAGGAATATTTTATCTAATTAGCTAGAAAAAGGCAAACGCTTTTACAACAGACATGCATTCAATAGTTAAGCAAATAAACATTAAGCATTAAGATAAGCATGAAAGCATATAATTGCATTACATGAGAGCACATTATCATCATGAAACTTCAAAGCACATATGTGAGATGCAAGTAGTATAGATTGACTATGAAGAAACCCAATATCTACTTGCTTAGTGTGCACTCCTAATGAGATACAAAGTTTATCGATGTAGACTATCATTAGGCATATTTAGGAGGATTCATTTAGTCAAATTAGAGAATGAATATGAGACTATCACTAGTGGTGCTCAATTTAGGCTAAACACGACCATTTTTACGGGTTTATACAAGAAGCCCAACTTCACCCTTGGAAAGCCAACTTTAAACGGTAGGTCAATTGATTTTGTTATTGCGTTAGATTCTCTAGTAGTCATTCTCATGTTAGAAAAAATAGAATTCCTATGTTTGCTAAATGAAGTTATAGCAAAGATAAAAATTTATATTATTCTTTTATCAGAGTCATACATGACTCAACTAACATTTTTTAATTGCGGTTACATAATCTATCAAGATGTGTGGAATTCTACGGTTGAATGAGAGAGAAAGCAAATTGTTGTAGGTATAAGAGAGAATGAGTCATCTAGGACCTAGGAGTATGCTAAAGAGTGACAATGTGTAATGCTCTATAATGAGAGTGTTAAAAGAATACACCTTTACATGTCTTTTATGAAAGAAATCCAACTAAGGTTATCTACCTTAATAGATCTTGTGAGTGTTTCTTTGTTATAATATGATCGATTTCTCTAAAGTGTGATACGTTCATGTATGTTGGACTTTTATGAAAGTGATTCATAAGAGGAAGTTGTTTTAAATCTAATGCTATAGGGCGGATTTACCCAAACTAAAGATAATTCTAAGACAAAGGATCCATCGATCCGTGGAGGTGCCAAATTTAAACAAGGATCATTTTCTTATTGTTTGGGAGATGGTGTTGACATTAGGTTATTAGGAGAATCTTATATAAGTTATGAGAGTTCTCAATTTGAGTTTTCGGAAATGACATCCAAGTCTTGCTCATCAAGTTGGAGTACTTATGAGTTTCCTGATGGAAATTTTTAAGTCGTCAATCCTACTCAGAGTGTGTTAAGTTTAGCCTGTATAATTTGACCATAGCTAATAACATAACATTTGAACACTTTAGACTCAATGAGACATCTTCATTGCAAGTGCGAGTTACAATTTGATGACTAATCTTGTTGTCTTACAATTAACTTCGTGATTTCATTTAATAACCGAGGATGGTTAAACATGTAGACTCGAAAAAATATCTATGGTCATTTGATTGATATTTCTGTGATCTAGATAAATCTTAGTCTCGATTTCATGTTCATATTCCAATTTTGTAATTAGATTGAATGATGAGATTGGTTATCGTTTGAATAATAATCATCTTCATACTCAAAATCCTCTTACGATCACTTATTGAAAGAAAGCACGATAATGGTTTGTGGAATATGTTTAATTCTTCCTAATCCTAACCTTAGATGGTTAAAGGGTTCTCATTTGGTGAAGAAGAAATATTATGCTTATTTGATAAAGTAAGAGAGAGTTTTGATGAGAAGATAGTTTGAGTTTTGAGTTGTGCTTTTGAATTGTTTGAGCAAAGTTACATATGTTGTGCATTTGCTCATGTTTGGCTTTTCGGAAACAACGACTTTACCAATTGCATTGCAAGGTAAATTACTTGAGTATTTCGGATGAAACATTCAAGTCGTCAATCCTACTTCATTGTGTATTTTATGCATATTTTTGCCAAATATTTGGAACACAACTATTGGACAAGTAGACTCAATATGACATCATCTACACAAGTGTGAGTTATGATCCGATGCATATTCTTATCGTCTTGGAAAGGGATGTCGTTATTTTCATATCAATCGAGTGTGATTGAGTATGTAGGTTTAAGATAATATCTCTTGTTATATTTTGATATAATCTTAAAGCTAGACAAATAAGAATCCGATTTCTTGTCTATACTCGAAAACTTGTCAATTAGATTCGATAATAACATCAATCATAGTTTGAATAATGAGTTGATATATATTCAAAATCTTTCTTGACCCTCATGGACACTCTTTTAAAAGAAGACAAATAAAGATTTTTATAGTGTGTTCCACTAATCCTAAGACTAGTTATAAGTGTGAGGTTGATGAATAATGACAAGTTAATTTCTTACTTCAAGATTGTCATATATTTTGCGTGTGCGAAAAACTATTTGTTGCATAGTATGCATAGTTTTTGACATTTTATTAGTATATGAATAATTTTTCTAACCATTTTAATACAACACACATCTTTTGTAAAACACTATATGTTTATAAAAAAAATATAATTATGTGTGTGTGTTAGAACAATGCAAGCACAAGAAAATTTTAAAAATACAATTTCTTTTACTTAATTACCAATGTATTAATACAATCTTTTATTTTGTTTATCCAACCCAAGGTCAAACACTGCAAGATGATGAAAATATTTAGACATCTTGTTGGAAGAGAGTTGATGTGTTGGAAATATTTTTGTGACGGGTTTTAATATATGATCTTAGGACATTATTTTTCCACAAACTTGACAAACTATTAATCTCTCATTCCTAATTGGGTTACTACACTCAAAATGATCTACAAGATGTTTATGTAACACTTGTAAATATAGTGATCTATGTCTATATGCAATGCACAAACAATTTTGCAACTTAACGCAAGAAATCTAGCATAATTTCTATTAGGCATAATCCGAAAACTAGTAACATACAAATAGCATACATGACACATGTGTTTAGATATATAATTAGCTCAATTACAAATATTAATGATTACTTATTAATATCTATTAACTAAGTTGAAACAAAAGTAAACACACATAATCATCTAGCATACACATAAGGATATTCGTTGTTGGTTTGTGTATTAGATATAACGATGTATACTTAGCTTGATTTGATTTGAAAATAAAATAGTTCTTCCTCATTTTAAAAATTAATTAAGATCAATATTTTGAAAGGGCAAATACACTATTTTTCAAAGATATATCAATTAGAAATGCCCGACTCAAAGGAAAATGTAAAATACAAGTTTTACGTTAAAACGAAAATCAAAGTTTTGACCACTTTGTAGTGTTTTTCATTTATGACTTATTTAAGTTTAGAATGAATACTTGGAAGTATTTTTAAATGAAAGTAGACTTAATTATATTCGAAATGACGGGTGACACGACTTCTACGGACTTACGGTTTATTTTATATGATTTTTCAAAGTTTGTCAAATTCTGCTGAAATAGACAGACGGCCCCCATAAAGGTGACGAACCCCAAATATATTTGGGGGCCGCCCTAGCATTTATGGGACCGCCACCAAATACCCAAAAACACGTTTTTAGTATAAAATCATTTGATGACTTAATGTAGGGACGTAGGACTTCAGAAAGTTGTTTCAGCACATGAAATACGTGTTTTAGACATGATTTCTACTCTTACGACTAGAAAATATGAATTGACATTTCTAAACTCTTTTTAGAATATTTTCCTTCAAGCTATTATACAAACTATATCTAACAAAAATTAGTATGAATCAAGCAACAAAACACTTTTCATATTTAATCCCCCTTCATGGGTAATTTGATACATGAATCGTACTCTATTTTAAAAACCATTTGTTTTGAAAACTAGAGCGACGTGGCTCCTGATACCAATTGTGGAAACCGTAGAGGGGGGGTGAATACGTTTCCATTTAAAAACTTTAAATCTTTAGTATCAAATCGCCAATCAAGTTAGACGTAATATGAGAAGTGTCGATAATAGGTTTTACAACAACTAGCACATATCTTAATAACACAAACTCAACCACAATATTAAATACAAAGTGTTAACACAACCTTTAACTAATAATATATTACACAACCATTTACACAATCATAAGCACTATGCAAGTATAAAAGTAAAGCGGTAAATGTAAAGAAATAAGTAAAGCGAAAGGTAAAAGAAAATGCAAACCTGACACGGTGATTTATAGTGGTTTGGTCACGAAGCTCCTCTTCGTCTTACTCCACTCCTCGAGTATCCAACTCGAGAGTTACTTCACTAATCAAAACAGCTCCTTGTCGCGGAGAAACCTTATACCAATGCTTACATATTTTTTCGACACTAAGCTAGATGTTGAGTTGTTCTTCGGGTACAACTAAACCCGTTATGTTTTATGGCCCAACATAAAAAACCTTGTGTTTTATGGCCTAAACACATAAACAGCGTTGCTTACATTATTTTCCAACACTAAGCTAGATGTCGAGTCCTAATCTTAGCTAGAACCAATCTACCACTTCATCAAAGTATTTTAATGAGCCTAAATTACTAAACCAACCCACAATCAAACCCATCTAAATTTATAATCCTTTGGATCTACACACTATAAAGATTGGAAGGACATGGACTCTATCTTATATGTAACAAATGTTACAAAATGGATTAAAAACTTAATTAGACATATTATTTTTGAATTATAAAGAAATGTTTTATGTTGTAATTATTTCAAAATTCAAAATCTGGTTCTTTTCCCCCCAAAACATGTTACACTTTTATCAAACAAGTCTGTCACCACAAAAAGACAAAAATATGAGCGTCTGTCGGGGCGGTCCCTTAAATAGGCCGGCGACCCCCTTAATATATCTGGGACCACCATTTCCTGACAGGCTGTTTTTCAGCGCCTATAAAAAGTGGGTCACCTCCAACTATTTTCATAACCCTTTCGCACGATTTTCTTTCAGTTCTTTCTCTCTTTATATCTCACTAAATCTCTCTAAATCTTTGATCATTCAACTTGGTTAATCTTGTTTAAATGTGATAAAATATTCTATCCTTTCCTCCATTCCTCAAGTGTAAGAGAAGAACTTCGGTCATCTTCAAGATCCGAAGTTATGTAGTCTAGTTAGTCCATTTGTAACATTTGTTACATATAGATCGAGTCCATGTCTTCCAATCTTTAGTAGTGTGTAGATCTAAATGATGTATATATTTGGATGGGTTGATTGTGGGTTGGTTAGTATTTTAGGCCTTAAAATACATTGGTGATGTGGTAGATTGGTTCTAGCTAAGATTAGGACTCGACATCTAGCTTAGTGTCAAAAAATAATGTAAGCAACGCGGTTTATGTGTTTAGGCCATAAAACACAAGGTTTGTTATGTTGGGCCATAAAACATAACGGGTTTGGTTGTACCCGAAGAAGGACTCGACATCTAGCTTAGTGTTAGAAAATAATGTAAGCATTGGTATAAGGTTTTCTCCGCCGAAAGGGAGCTTGTTGATTAGTGAAGTAACTCTCGAGTTGGATACTCGAGGAGTGGAGTAGGGCGAAGAGGAGCTTCGTGACCGAACCACTATAAATCATCGTGTCGGTTTGCATTTTCTTTTACCTTTCTCTTTACTTATGTCTTTACATTTATCGCTTTACTTTTACACTTGCATTGTGCTTATGATTGTGTGAATTGTTGTGTATGTTGTGTTAGTCATGGTTGTGTAGCTCTTTGTAGTAAAACACCAAAAAATCTGTGAGTGTGGATATATTGGTAGAATATGCGCTAGTAATTGTAAATCCATTATCGACACTTCTCATATTGCGTCAAACTTGATTGGAGATTTGATACAAATGATCTAGTCTGAAAACCTCTTCTGGAGGCGGTCCCTTTAAATAGGGCGCCCCCCTGATGTACTAGGCGGCCCCCATATATTTATGGGACCGCCGACAGAGAGTGATATAATCTTTGATCTTAAATTTTTTTAAGGAAACGTATTCACACCCCCCCCCCGGTTTTCACAATTGGTATCAGAGTCAGGTCGCTCTAGTTTTCAAAACAAATGGTTTTTAAAATAGAGTACGATCCATGTATCAAATTACCCATGAATGAGGACTAAATATGAAAAGTGTTTTGTTGTTTGATTCGTACTAGTTTTGTTATTAAATATACTTCGTATACTAGCTTGAAGGAAATTTTTCTCAAAAGAACTTGGAAGTGTCAACTTATATTTGTCTAAGTGTTAAGAGTTGAAATGATGTCTAAAATACGAAATTTATGTGCTGGAACAAGTTTTTAAAGTCTTATGTTCTATAATTAAGTTACAAAATGATTTTGAACAAAAAAACGTGTTTTGGGGTCAATGGTGGCGGTCCCATAAATGTTCGGGCTGCCCCCAAATATATCTGGGGGCCGTCACCTTTATGGGGGCCGCCTGTCTGTTTCGTCAGTTTTTGGCAAACATCGAAAAATCATATAAAATCAACCGTAAGTCCGTAGAAGTCGTGCCACCCGCAATTTCGAAGATTATTGTGTCTAGTTTCATTTAAAAATACTTCCAATTCTTTATTCCAAACTTAAGTCAGTCAGAAATGCAAAATACTATTTAGTTGTCAAAACTATATGTTTCGGTTTGACGTAAAACTTGTAGTTTACCTTTTATTTCAAGTCGAGCATTTCTAGTCAACTTATCTTTGAAAACATTGATCTTGATTAATTTTTAAAATGGGGAGGAAACTATTTTTGTTTTCAAATAAAATCAAGCTATGTATACATCGTTATATCTAATACACAAAACGACGACGAATATCCTTATGTGTATGCTAGATGATTATGTGTGTTTAACTTTTGTTTCAACTTGGTTAATAGATATTAAACTAAATAACTCGATTACTATTGTAATTGAGACTTATTATATATTCCTAAACACTGTGCATGTATGTGCTTATTTATATGTTACTAGTTTTTGGATTATACCTAATAGAAATTATGCTAGATTTCTTACGTTAAGTTGCAAAATTGTTTGTGCATTGCATATAGGCATAGATCACTATATTTACAAGTGTTACATAAATATATTATAGATCATTTTGAGTGTAGTAACCCACTTAGGAATGAGAGATTAATAGTTTGTCAGGTGTGTGGAAAATTAATGTCCTAAGATCATATATTAAAACCCGTCACTAAAATATTTCCAACACATCAACTCTCTTCCAACAAGATGTCTAAATATTTTCATCATCTTGTGGTGTTTGACCTTGGGTTGGCTAAACAAAATAAAAAATTGTATTAATACATTAGTAATTAAGTAAAATAAATTGTATTTTTAAACTTTGCTTGTGCTTGCATTGTTCTAACACACACACATAATTATATTTTTTTATAAACATATAGTGTTTTACAAAAGATGTGTGTTGTATTAAAATGGTTAGAAAAATCATTCATCTACTAATAAAATCTCAAAAACTATGCATACTATGCATAACAACAAATAGTTTTTCGCACACGCAAAATATATGACAATCTTGAAGTAAGAAATTAACTTGTCATTATTCACCAACCTCACACTTATAACTAGTCTTAGGATTAGTGGAACACACTATGAAAATCTTTATTTGTCTTCTTTTAAAAGAGTGTTCGTGAGGGTCAAGAAAGATTTCGAATATATATCAACTCATTATTCAAACTATGATTGATGTTATTATCGAATCTAATTGACAAGTTTTCGAGTATAGACAAGAAATCGGATTCTTATTTGTCTAGCTTTAAGATTATATCAAAATATAACAAGAGATATTATCTTAAACCTACATACTCAATCACACTCGATTGATATGAAAATAACGACATCCCTTTCCAAGACGATAAGAATATGCATCGGATCATAACTCACACTTGTGTAGATGATGTCATATTGAGTCTACTTGTCCAATAGTTGTGTTCCAAATATTTGGCAAAAATATGCATAAAATACACAATGAAGTAGGATTGACGACTTGAATGTTTCATCCGAAATACTCAAGTAATTTACCTTGCAATGCAATTGGTAAAGTCGTTGTTTTCGAAAAGCCAAACATGAGCAAATGCACAACATATGTAACTTTGCTCAAACAATTCAAAAGCACAACTCAATGCTCAAATTCTCTTCTCATCAAAACTTTCTCTTACTTTACCAAATAAGCATACTATTTCTTATTCACCATATAAGAACCCTTTAACCATCTAAGGTTAGGGCTAGGAATAATTGAACATATTCCACAAACCATTTTTGTGCCTTCTTTCAATAAGTAATCGTAAGAGGATTTTGAATATGAAGATGATTATTATTCAAACGATAATCAATCTCATCATTCAATCTAATTACAAAATTAGAATACGAACATGAAATCGAGACTACGATTTATCTAGATCATGAAAATATCAATCAAATGACCATAGATATTTTTCCGTGTCTACATGTTTAACCATCCTCGGTTATTATATGAAATCACGAAGTCGATTGCAAGAAAACAAGATTAGACATCGAATTGCAAATCACACTTGCAATGAAAATGTTTCATTGATTCTAAAGTGTTCAAATGTTGCGTTATTAGCTATGGTCAAATTATACATGCTAAACTTAACACACTATAAGTAGGATTGACGACTTATGAATTTCTATCGGGAAACTTATAAGTACTCCAACTTGATAAGCAAGTCTTGGATGCCATTTTTGAAAACTCAAACCAAGAACCCTTATAATTTATATAAGCTTCTCATAATAACCTAATTTCAACACCATCTCCCAAATAGTGGGAAAATGATTCTTGCCCAAATTTGGCACTCCACAGATCGATGGATCCTTCATCTTAGATTTATTTTTGATTTAGGTAAATCCGCCCTATGGCATCAGATTTAAAACATTTTCTTCTTATGAATCTCTTACTTAATAGTCCAACATATATGTAACTAACCTTTAATAAATCATCATTAATTCTACAAAGAAACATTCACAAGATCCATTAAGGTAAGTAACCTTAATTGAATCTCTTGCTTAAAAGACATGCAAATGTGCATTCTTTGAACACTCTCAACATAGTACATTACGCATTGTCACCCTTAAGCATACTCCTAGGTTCTAGATGATTCATTGTCTCTTAAAATTACAACAACTTGCTTTCTCTCTCATTCGTAGAATTCCACACATCTTGATTATTGTTGGGAATTATTCATTCCTGACTTAGTACCGTTAGTTATATTAGTTAGTACCGTTTATGAGATATGCATGAGATATCTTAGGAAAGGATATGCATGATCTTTATACGCGTTTTGTAAAGCCCATTAGGGTTTCCTTAGTCTATAAAAGGAACCCTAGGCATAGTTAGTAGATATAGTTCTACACAGATCATAGAGATCGAATAGTAATCATAGCTTGTAATCTGTAACCTAGGCAGATTCAAGGTTTAATATAAAAGTTCTTTTGTGATATTCAATATTGTTTTTCTTAGTATTACTGATTAGATTCCGCATAACCAATAGTGTTTACTCAGTGTTTCATTATTGTTGCTTTAGAATTATCTAAAGGAGCAAACTCTTTGCAAGCTGAAGGTTAAGATCTATTCAGTAAAATGATCCAACAAGTGGTATCAGAGCTTGTGTGGAAACTCTGAATAAGAAGAACTCAATTGTAAGATGGCAGAACAAGACATTCCTCCACCCACAATCACTGTAATGAAGATCCCTATTATCAGGAAGGGAGAGTACGATATTTGAAGCATAAGAATGAGACAATATATTTGTCATACAGACCATAACCTATGGGATGTTATTGTCAATGGAGATCTAGAAGAAGAACCTGCACCAACAGGAGATCAATCTGGTCCTTCTGCTCCTCCTTCTCCTAAGACTGCCAAACAATTGGCTGCTAGAAGGAATCAGGAAAAAGTTAAAAGCATCTTGCTTTTAGCAATACCTGATGAATACCTCCTTAAGTTTCACAATGTTACAGATGCTAAATCACACTAGGAGGCAATCAAATCGAGGTTTGGTGGTAATATAGAATCTAAGAAGATGCAAAAAAATATTCTAAAACATCAGTTTGAAAATTTTTCTACTGCATCAAATGAAAGCTTGGACAAAGCTTATGATAGGTTCCAAAAACTGATAAGTCAATTGGAGGTTCATGGTGCTCCAATATCAAAGGAAGATATCAACCAGAAGTTCCTTAGAAGTCTTCCTTCTTCATGGAATCAGATTGCCCTCATCATGAGAAATAAGCCAGACATTGATGAGATTGATATTGATGACCTTTACAACAATCTTAGGGTGTATGAAGATGAGTTGAAAAGGTCTTCAGGTTCCAACTCTGCTTCTCAGAATTTGGCTTTTCTCTCCTTTGAGAATACTGGCGGTACTAATGAAGTTAGTACTGCCAGTGGAGATTTTGGGGTTAGTACTGCTGGTGGAATTAATCAAGTTCCATCTACTCTATGTGCTCATGATGTAGCTTACTCCTTCCTTGCACAACCAACAACCAGTCCTCAACTTGAGAATGAGGATTTTCAGCAGATGGATGGAGATGACTTGGAGGAATTGGATCTTCGATGGCAGGTGGCTATGTTGACTGTCAGAGTAAAGAAGTTCATTCAAAGGACAGGAAGAAATTTGGACTTCAAAGAAAAATGACCTGTTTCTCTTGATAAGTCAAAGATTGAGTGCTACAACTGTCATAGAAAAGGTACATTGCTAGAGAAATGCTGACTGGAAGGAATCAAAGGAAGGAAGAATCTTTATGGTGTCAATAGGCAGAGCAATGCACCAAAATTGAATCTTCATCATAGGCACTGGTGGCTCAAGATGGTCTAGAAGGCTATGACTAGAGCAATGATTTTAAAGTAAAACCAGTCAACTATGCTTTGATGGCAATCTCCTCTTCAAGCTCATCAAGTTCTTCTGACAGTGAGGTACAAAAATGTTCTAAACAATGTCTTGAATCATTTAAAACTCTTCAAAAGAACTATGATACTGAAAGAGAAAAACATAACAAAGCAAAACTAGAAATCAGGGGTTATGAGACAGCCTTAGAGTCTCTAGAATCTAGATTCGGACATGCAGAATGAATTGGCTTGGGGTGAGAAATATGAATTTCAAAACTATGAGCTTAAATGTAGAGAAATAAAAATTAACAACTTAAATCTGGAATTAGAAAAGGTTGTTAAGGAAAGAGATGAGTTAAAAGATAAGATTGCAAAATGGGAAGAATCGACCAAGAATCTTGATGGAATACTTAACAGTCAAATGAGTGCTAGAGATAAAACTGGTTTAGGATATAGCACACAATTGAATGAATTAAGTAGCAATCATGAAACTGATAGTGAGAATAGTTTGAGTATTTTTGATGTTAGATCAAGTGATGAAGAGAACACACCAGAAAATGATAGATTTTCAAAGAATGGGTATAAAGCTGTTCCCCCTCCCATAACAGGGAACTTCTTAACCCCAAGAGCTGACATATCATTTGCAGGTTTAGATGAATATGCCATTAGGAATAAAATCATTGAGTCACAAACAACTGAGCTTAATACTAAAACAAGTGAGACTGTAGGTAAAACAAATGATGCAAATACTGAAAAGCCTAAGTCAGTCAGTGAGTCAGTTGTGTCTAATCCTAAGATTAACAGAGATAGAGTTATCATTGAGGATTGGAACTCAGATGATGAGGAAGAAGAGTATGAAGTGCAAACAGTTAGACCTGAGACTCAAACAGTTAAGACTAGAGATGATAAAAGTGGTCAAAATTCTAAGAAACAAGGAATTGGTTTTAGGAAAGTAAAAGCTTGTTTTGTTTGTAAAAGTACTGACCATTTGATCAAAGACTGTAATTTTCATGACAAAAAGAGTCAAGAGCCTAAGCTGAAAAATGTGGTTAATACTGGTCAAAGGGAGGGCAAACCAGTATGGGATAATACCAAAAGGGTTAATCATCAAAACTTTTCAAAATACCCACATTTAAGTAAGACTTTTGTCCCATCAGGAGTACTAACAAGAACAGGTTTGCATAGGCCAAGTGTTAGTACTGCTAGGCCAAGTGTTAGTACTGCTAGGCCTGTTTGTACTGCTAGGCCAAGTGTTAGTACTGCTAGGCCTGTTTGTACTGCTAGGCCAAGTGTTAGTACTGCTAGGCCAAGTGTTAGTACTGCTAGGCCTGTTTATGCTACCAGACCTATTTACCCAAGAATGGACAATGTAAGACCAAGAGGCTCATGTTCACCTATCAAGAGGTCTTACTATACAAAACCAGCTTTTAGACCTAAAGACTTAAAACAAGATGTTAAAACTTTTATGGTTCAAAATATGACTACTGCTGGGACAAGGGTAGTAGTTAATACTTGTAAGGGTAAGCTGGATACTAACCTTAAAAAGTCAAGATGGATTTGGAGGCCTAAAGGAAATTACTTGGATCATGTGTCCAAAGACAGTGGATCATTCATGCTCAAGAAGGTTGAGTATGTTGACCCAAAAGGGATTTCCAAGTCTGTAATGGCTTGGATCCCTAAGAGATACTAATTCTCTTACTTTTTGTGCAGGGCAATCCAGAGATCTTGTTACAGGATCATGCAGTGGTGGATAGTGGTTGCTCTAGCCATATGACTGGCAATAAAGCTTATCTTTCAAATTATGAAGATTTCAATGGAGGCTTTGTGGCTTTTAGAAGTGATCCCAAAGGAGGTAAAATAACGGGTAAAGGTAAAATTAAAAATGCTAATTTTGACTTTGATGATGTTTATTTTGTAGATGAACTTAAGTTTAACTTTTTCTCCGTCTCATAAATGTGTGACAAGAAAAATAGTGTCTTTTTTACTGAGTCTGAATGCGTTATATTGTCTCCTAGCTTTAAGCTTCTTGATGAAAGTCAAGTTGTACTTAGAGCTCCTAGAAAGGATGATGTGTACAGCTTGGATTTGAAGAACATTATTCCTTCTGGAGGTATAATATATGCAGAATATTAACAGCTGTGAGTCTAAATTATATACAGGAGATATTACAAAGTATTCCATCCACCCAGGTTCTGACAAGATATATCAGGATCTGGAGAAATTCTATTGGCTGTCATCAAGAGGTGTGGTCTTGGAAATAAGTAGACGTGTGAAAGGAGGCAATTATAATTATGGTGCGCAACATAATTATAAATGCATCACACACGTGGACTTGTGACCTTGATTAGCCTAACATAAAGATCAAATTCATGCCCAGTACCTACATCTATTCCCAAACAATACCACTACAACTTTCAACTAAATCTCGGGACGAGATTTCTTTAAGGGGTGGAGACTATAACAACCCGCAATTTTCATCAATGTAAATATCCATCTATTAAGTTAGATGCAATGTACTATCTATCTATTATATATGAACCACCTTTTTCAAGGAAATTTTTCGCTTTATTACATTACTTGCATTGCCGATATCTCAATATGCAATGTAACTTGCATAACTAAAGTAGACGAGCTCACGCAACCTACCTATGGCAATCCTATCTTCATATATGTCAAGCAAACATCATAACATATCAATTCGATATCCTAATATCATTATTGCAAAGTACATTACTCATATAATGTACCATTTGCAACATTATATCAAAACGGGCTTTAAATCGTTATCGTATACCTCTAAAACCCTAATTTCATGAGAAGTTAATATCTAAAGTGAATGCACAAGTTATTAAAGCATATGTACAAGTAATATAACATCTCATTTGAAATATAAATTCCCTCCAAGTCAAGTACAAGTCTTATAAAGCAAAATGTACAACTTATAAATGCATGATGTCCAAATAGCCGTTTTACCTCCGTTTTCCTAAAAATCTTATACAATCCATCAAGTACAAGTTACAAGCAAGTAATATACTTCATTTACAATCTATATTCATTCTCAATTCATGAAATTACAAGAAATCCAATTCAGAAACCCTAACCCGAGCAAAATACTAAACCGTGACCCGTTTCTTGATATTTATCCATTTTAAACTTCAACCAACACTCAAATAAGTTGTAATAACATAAATTAAAACATTACTAATCATATACAATCATTAATTCATCATTTCATTTCATTTGTATGCAAATCAGATCTGAGAAACCCTAAACATACCAAAATGGATCATTTGACCCGTTTACTCATTTTTAACCATTTAAACCTCCAATAATTAATCAAGTGCCATTTTAAACTCATGATATGAGTTTACAATCCATGATCTATCATTATATTGGCAATATACATGAAATGTAAGCTTGAAAACCGTAATGAAACCCTAATATGCCCTAAATGAACCCGCGACATATTTCATTCATTTTCGATCCATTTTAACTCGAACCACCTATGAATTTTAGTTGATAATCCTTGATACAAACCTTGAGAACATATATCTATCATTACTTGATCAATGTACTCAAAATACAAGCCTATAAAATGAGTTCGAGCCCGAGATAGCTAAAACAGACCCGCGACCTATTTCTAGCTTATTTTAACCATTTAAACCTCCACCTATGTGCAAGCACCTCAATTACAAATCTCCTTGGCCTCCTAAGCAGCTTATGCACCTTCTATAACATTTATTTGGCCTCAAATGAAGCCACATGATTCCTTTGTAGCCTAGAACAGCCGCGATAAGCTCCAAGGGAGTCCAACACTTCACTCTACCATTCTAGCTTGTATAACTCACCATATATCCTTCCCACATCAGCTACTAGATGTTACACATGTCATAGAACAAATCATGAAGGTTGCTTAGTCCCCTTGGTGAATTTCGACTATAAATAGGGCCCTAACTCCTTCCATTCTCTTATCTATAACCCAATTGAGAAAACATTATCTGCTCCATATGATCCTAGGATCATCTAAGAACATCATTCAAGTGAAGCTTTGAAGATTTGAAGCCCCGGAGTCGTTATTCTAGGCGTACGAAGCTAAAAGTCCCGATTTCGACCCATTTTCAAGCTATAAGCTCAGACCCAGGTTCTATCAACTTCATACCTGCTACTACACCCTTATAATGTTCATATTATCTTAAATAAACTCTTGTTAAAATTTCATAACCTAATTCATGCTCATTTTCCATTTTGATCCAAAACCGTACCCCCGAAAGCCTAATTTTATGTTTTTCTTAAAACTAAATGTTATAATGGCTAAATATTGTTATAATCTATCCTAACATGATTAATTAATGTTAATATAATCACTTTATTGATTATTGAAGGAATTTAAACTTAAAACCCGCGTGTTTACGTTTTGAAACCCTAATTTAACCCGTTTTGCTTCCTAGCTTAACGACTCGTTATTTTGAACTTTTGTTATGTTAAACCTTCATATTTTAGCTTATATTAACAAGCTATAACCTTATAATATCATTTAGAAACTTAAAATAAGCTTGCATGACATTTTGGACTTGTTTTGCAAAAGTATTCCATGCAAGGGGTATATATCGTAAGTTTTTGAAATTAATAACTAAAAGGGCTAAATATGTCATTTTATCAAAGTTATAACTATAGGGGTCTATTATGTCACTTTCCAAAGTAAAAGGTTTACTTTGTACATCTTTTAAACTTGAAGGACCAAACTCATAAAAGTGCAAACACCAAGGGTATATTTTGCCATTTTTCATTCTTAAAGGTCTAAAATGTAACATTTTGAAAAAGTATAAAAATACATTCAAAACATTATAAGTCATAACTTTAATTAACGCTTGTCGTGCTTATCATTTTTAGATATTGATCAAAACGCTTAAAACCGATAATATCATATCACAATACTAGGGGACTTCATATTAAGAGATTTCATCTTGGTATTACGTTCTGACTGAGTTGTTGGGTTTACGATTTAAAGTGCCCTAGCTCCTCAAACGTTTACTGAATGACCTCTGAATTATGATGGCATGAACGGTGATACAATAATTCCAAACTTTCCAATCAAACTCATAACAATATTAGACTCTCTGAACCAAAGTTCTAGAGTACAATCTACCTAAGACTTGACATATTTACTCAGGTTGCGTGACGTGGCTATTTACTATCATTTGCTATATCAACCTTCCCTGTTAATATTGTGATAAGGTCGTCAACATTCATTTTGGAATATTTATTACAACTACCTATCAGGTGAGATTCATAACCTCGCCTTTACTCATTTACATGTTTTATAAACCCGCGAGGAGGATACATGCTTGTTACAAACTCTATTACATACTCGTTTATCTTATAACAATGTGATTGCTTTTCAAGGACTTAGTGAGATTTGTAACCTCACCTTTACTCATTTACATGTTTTATAAACCCACAAGGGGGATACATGCTTGTTACAAACTCGATTACATACTCGTTTATCTTATAACAATGTGATTGCTTTTCAAGGACTTAGTGAGATTCATAGCCTCGCTTTTACTTATTTACATGCTTTATAAATCCACGAGGGGGAAACATGCTCAATTTCACCAGCTGGGAATGAGTTTTCACAATATTGCTTCAGCTGTTATAATGTTGGCCACATCAAAAGTTTAAACTTTTCTAAATGTATTTTGAGGTATGTTGAGGAACTTGGATAATAAAAAAATACTAAAAGATATTGCATATGTATCCAAGGTTTTTAATGGTGTTTCTAAATAATCAAATTGAGCTTGGTGAACCTTTTAATGATGTTTATCCTACACTAGCTCACAATCTGAAAGTTTTCACAAATATGCCTAGGAAAGGACTAAAATTTTCAGGAAAAATAACACCATTGTTTCTCAACATGTTGACACATGCAGCAGAGGGTGAAGGTTCAGGAGAACCCACTGAATCCTCAACCAACACCCTCTCCTACTCAACCTAGTACAGGAGACCAACCCCTGAATCAATCATATAGCATGCCATACTCATGACTCTAGATACTCTTTAGAGGAACTAATAGAAATGAGGGGATCAGGTTCAGACACCTTATGATAGTCCTCTTTCAGGTGGTCACACATCTGACAGAGCTTTGAGATGCCCCTGAACCTATAATAATTTTCTGTTTTTATGTACTAACTGGTCAAAGGATTCTTGCCTTAGAATCTATTAAGGATGCACATGCTGCAGAAGTTCTGTTGCCATTGAAATTAGATTCAAGAAGTTGAAAATTAAGTGCAGCCGAGCTCTTCGCATCTCCCACCAGGATGGTTGAGAGGGTGAAAAGATTATCCATGCAAGAAGAGATTTAGGCAGAAGGAGGATGTATCCAAAATAGGGGGAGGGGAAAAAGTCCAATCCTGAATCAACTTTGGATGACAGGACTGTCTTTGATGATCTAGATGCAGATCATGGTATGGAGTTACATGTGAATTCTAGGAAGTTGTGGGATGAGGGGAGGCACAATGTGGTGAAACTTTAGGGTTAAGTTAATTGATGATACATAAGTTGTTAAAGACAAGAGCGGTGGTGATAAAGGAGGAAATGCTGAAGAACTAGTTAGTATTCGCTAGACCAGAAGTTAGTATGCTAGTCCAGATATTGATTGCTGCTTGGCAAGAAGAAGAAGTTAGTGCGTGTTGAGCCTAGAACTCCTGCCTACAACAACAAGTTATTTGATGATGAAGATATCACAATGCTCAAACATTGATTATGATTAAGGAAGAAAAAGCTTAAGGAAAATGGAGTGTCACATTAAAGATTGGTTGATGTTCTTCAAGGACTTGCAAGATCTATTCTCACATTGAAGCCACTTTCCAAACAATAGATCTTAAAGACAAAAAGGTAAAGGGGTCTTTGAAGGATGTCACAGTATAGAAAGAAAGTCAAGAGAAGTAGATTTGGATGCAGCTCAGATTGCTAAAGATGCTGAAATAGCAAGACTGGTACATGAAAAGGAGCTAGCAAAGATGGAAAGAGAAAGAGAGGAAAGACAAAGACAGGATCAAGCATCTGTGGACTACATTGCAAGTTTATATGATGAAGTTCAAGCTAAGATGGATGCTAGTGAAGAGTTAGCTGCTAGATACAGAAATGGAAGAGGAAAGGAGATGTAACACAATAGAAGAAGGGTTCTAAGCTATTAGTAGAATTTTTTGAAAGGAGGAAGAAGTTACATTGCTGGAAGAAAGAGCTTGATGGTGTTGATAACAAACCTCCAACAAGAACACAACTGAGGAGTCTAATGATGACCTATCTTAAACATACAGGTAAATATAAACATAATCAGTTAAACAAAAAGACATTTGAAGAGATTCAGGCCCTATACATCAAGGAACAAGAAAGAGATGCAGATTCTGTGCCTATTGGGTCTGAGAGAGATGAAAAGATGATTGATAAGATGAACAAGAAAGCAGCTGATATGGATAAGGAAGAGGTTCTGAAGCTAGAACTTGTTATTATGATGCACCTCGAGACCGCATAGTGAGTATTAGGATTTGCTAGATAAGAGGCACTAGGATTAACCCATGTTTTAAACCTGTAATTGTTATGATGGTCACACCGATCATATAACTATCTCACACCCTTGTCATGCACTCATTTTTAGTGCAGGATACCCCTAGTACAACCCTTCGAGCCTATCCTTTTTCACGGTTCTCGTAATTTTCTGGTTAAGCCGAACTATTAATGAAGAGCATTGTTAACCCTTAAACCAATCGTTACACCCAAATTGCCTTAGCCTACCTTGTATGCACTCACCTTTAGTACATTATTATTTTAACCCAAGTTAATTATTTGAGTACACGGTTGCTAAGTCCTTATCCTTGTAAATACTGTTTTGGGACGATTGGGATTCATGGTAGTATTCATCTTATGAAGAATTTGGAAAGAAGTAATTTATTACCCCCAATAGAGCTCAATAAGCTCCATGTTATGTTAATCCGCCTCAATTTAGGTCATTAGTTAGATTGTAAATAATCGAGTATGTAAAAGTTCAAGTGTAGGGGTTCATCTGTAAACCCCCATGATGTATTATATGTTTAAGCAATGGCAGGGCAAAAGTGTACCCAAAAAATTGTATATAAAAAAGTAAAAAAATATACGGGCTGCCACTTGCTTATGTTATGTATATCATAGTCAAGAAAAGAAAAAAAGAGATTGATGTAAAGTTGTGTAGAGTTTGTATATTTTGTCCGAGTCTTTGGCTTAACAACCAAACCAACGTGTATTCGTATAAATAAGGGATTATGTAATAAAAGGCCGCCCAACTATTAAGCATTTTACTTTTTGGTAAGGGTTCATATTCATCGGGTATCACCACAAAGGTGACGATTTTCGGCCGCCACCTCCATCTTATCTTTCCGACCACACCTTCTCTTATAACCGCCTCTCTACCTCTAATATTTAATTTTGATTTCTGTTTTAGGATTGTTTGGTGGTTTTTTTGACTCTAATCGAATCTAATGACAGATTTTTGATCTTTATTTATTTCAGGTATGCAATCGATTATTAAGAAAGGTGTTATGTCTTATAGGGAGGGGAGGTGGACAATCGAGCTTATGGCTTATTTCTTGAAATCATATCTATACCAGCCATTGCCCTAACCCTAATTTTTTAGGTTTTTGGTTATATTGTTTTATTTAGGGTATCGTTGGGTTTGTTTGTGTCCCTCGATCCATGCTTATTGGATCGTGTGCCGCTGTTTATTTGGTGATTGTCATGGCGCTTTACATGGTTGAATATACTTGATCATCACCATTGTTATTCCTGGTGTTGTTGTACTACAAGGTATTGATACCCTATCCGTGGTTTTAGGGTATCACTATTTGCAAACCAAGGATTTGGTCGGTGTCTAAGTTTTTAGATGATTTGACAGGTTAAAACGTCTTAGGGCCTGCTTATTGGTTGTTTATGCTCTTATGTTTGGGTACGATGGTTAGTACTGAGGTTCATGTTATTCGTCGAAGGTGATGAGAGAGAGATGTTGGCTGGTCGTTTGATGTCTTGCTTACACATTAGGGTTTTTGGGTCATGATGTCCGGCTTTGTATGGTGCATATGTGATCATCTAGTATACTTGCAGGGTATGGGTCGTACTGGACGCGACAAGGAATGGGGAAGGTGTTTGTACATCTTTCGTTCAGTTGCTTCTGGTTATAAGTTTATGGAGTCTTGCCTTAATATGCTGATAAGTTTTATAACAATGGTTGGTACTGGTTTCGGTATAATTAGGCAAGAAACGTTGGTTAGTCGTGGCTGCTTCTGTGTGGCTTTGTAACATTCATTGGGAAGTAGGATTGGTATGGAACTTGCGTCCATTGGTCCTCGTAATAGCTATATTCGGTGTACGTCTAAATTCGAAGAGATATTTGGTGGGAAGACGGCAAATTCAAAGTAGCTATTATTGGAAGTAGTATGTGAGCTGGGCTTGCGTGCTCTTTGGTTACTCATGGGACATGGTTCTCATGTCTCATTGTATAGTAATTAGTTGGAATAACAGGCGTCTATTTTTATTTCTATGAGAAGCTTGATGGCTGTGGAAGTTTCCATCTCATTTGATGGAATTTAGGTTCTATGACGGATTTGAATTTTAATACTGAGCAAGTGCTGATTTAAAGATCAATATGTTATCTGCTTAATAGTCATCTTAGGAAGTAATGGGAAGTTCGATGGGTGCAGAGAAGTCTCCCATTGAGGCAAGTTAAATTAGGAAGACTATGCTAGTAACGTGTTTATGTTTCTTTGGAATTTTCCTAGTTTATGTTTGTGTGAAGACGATTGTTCTTCATTGGTAGTTCATAAGAGTGGCATGTCACTCTTATGGAGGTTTTTGGTTTGTTGCACTTGATGTGCATGCTTGTTGCCCATGTAACGTGTAACACCCCCATTTTAATCGATATCAGCGGAAGGGTCATTTGGGGTGCTACGGCTTAATACAAACACTCAAGCATAGAAAACGACTCGAAAAGAGACGTTTTTAAATACATTCATTCGAAGTAAAAGTTTTACAACATAGGTCCCAAAATGTTTTCACAATCAATACATCGTTTTCAAATATTTTCTTCGAATGATTTTATTTAAATGGGCCTTCCAAGATATTTATTTCAATATCTTCTCCGAAATCTCCATCATCGAATTACCTTCAAGGACCTGAGATAAAACATGCTAAAAGTCAACAATAATGTTGAGTGAATCCATAGAGTTATATATAAAAACCATAAAAATATGTTGGGGTTCCCAACATCTAATCTCCGAACACAAGTATCATTTCTCAAAATTCATCAGGATATAACGATGTGGATCAGACAACGTTATAGGGGGGATTATTATAAGCCTCATGAATTGAACGTTACCATATCAATATGTTGGGGTTCCCAACAAGGTATGCCTACTATACACCCTCGCTATGAGTGCATATTATTCTCTATACAACGCATCCGTTGTGTCATATTCCCGACACTTGACGATAGCCAGTCGTCACGGATTGGAGGTGGCAGCCTCCAAATAGTACTATTCCATGTATAAGCGTATGCCATTTCCCGGCAATTAACAATTCATGATTTCCGCAGGTCTTTTATCTAGCGAGTTAAGCTAACTTATAATAATAATCAAGGCAACTAGCATACAATCTCCCTTGTGTTCTATTTTAAAAACAAGCATGTTATCTCCCTCGCGGGTTTATAAAACAATTAAAGTGTAAAAATGTGAGGCTATGAACTCACTTAGTGATGTCGGAAGAGAATATCGATAGATAAGAACTTCGGGCGTAAGCGCGTCGATCAACCGAGACCTATACAATATCAGGTCTTAGCCCATTAATTAAGCCCAAGTGGGTTGGGCTTAAAGCCAAGTCCAATATGTCTATTTTAATACATTGGGCCTAGTTCCCATTTAAGCTTGTAAATGAGTCTTATTATAAATTTTCGGGTTCTCGAGGTCGGGACATGTTTATTATCAGTAAGTTAAATTTTAAAAACTCCCAAGAAGTGGGTCCTACCACCTCGGGTTTTAGTTACAAAAATCGCTTTACATAGTATAGTGTTTGGGTAGTAGTAAATTTTGTATACTTTTCCAATAAGTCCATTTTGTTTCATTGGGCCTAGTGGTCCAATAAGGCCTTATGGCCCATTTAAGCTTGTAAATGACTCTTGTTATAAAATTTCGGGTTCTCGAGGTCGGGATACTTTTATTATCAGTATGTTAGTATTTTAAAACTCCCAAGAAGTGGGTCCACCATCTAGGGTTTTATACAAAAATTCGCTTACATAGTAATAAGAGTTCGGGTAGTAGTAAATTTTTGTATGCTTTATTTTACGAAAATCAGTCCATAATTTATAAACCGTAAATGGTATAATTGATATATCTATATCCTTAGCTTCATATTTAAGTCCACTTTACAGATCAAACTCATTTTAGTACATCTTTTAGTTAATATATACTATGTTACTTTCATACTTAAAGGTCACATTAGCTTTTTGGGACTGAAATTTTCACTTTCACCACGGTATTGATGCCATATACAAACCATAAAGAAGTTTGGTTGGCTATCCAATTGGATTCAGACATCTACATGATTTTATCTAGGCTCATAGTCTTAAAACTTTTAACCAACTCAGTCCTTAAATGTGACAGTTTTATACCATATGGTACAGCAATGTCCAAGAATTCAACAAGTTTTTGGTGTTTTTGATCAATCTCAATCAATATTCACTTTCTGAAATCCATCCAATATGCCAAGTGTCCCCACAAAAGATTATTCTACAACTTAATGTACTCAATTCAACCCTCAAAACCTTAGGAAGTTTTATAAAAACCTACTGGTTCTTACAGCCAATAAATTTTATGATCGATGTTGCTTGTTTAATGACATTTTAGCTAGTTTTAACCTAGTATTCATCACAAAACATCACCCCATTACAACTCTTGATTATCATATATCATACAAGTACATATACAATTGGAAATCAAAATAAAATGATAACAAAACTTATAAAGGTTTACCATAATAAAATGATGATGATGATCTAATGAACAAAAAAATACAAGACTTCAACTTCAAGCTTGACCTTCACCCAAAATAATTTTTTGACCATCATTTTCTTTACCCAATAGACTTTATAAAAACTTGTATAATCTCAGCCCCAAACTTGTGTATAGACCTTCTGAATACTCCTTTAAAATCACCACCAAATGTAAAGATTACACTAGGTATTCATGTTCACTAGTGTGCTTATTATTTGATCTTAATTTTTTTAGATTGGTGTTTTTGGTGTGTGTGTGGCGTCAATTTTGGAGAGGGAGGAGAGAGCAAATAGATTTTTTGAGTGTATACTTGAGTTTTTTTGTGTGTGTTATGTGGTCAAGTAGGCCTTATATAGGCTTTAGACCAAAGTGCCAAGTGTTTAAGCATGAAGCAAGAATCAACACCAAGGGGACACCTAGTCCCTTGGTTGATCCGCCCCCAACGGGGTTTGATTTAAGTGGGGTGAGTTGTATAACTTGCCCCATAATTTGTAGTCGTTTTTCGTAAAACGTAAAAATAGTACGAGACACGAAAAATAAAAACAAATGCAACAAAATTATATCTACGACATTTTGAAAATATAAACGTCAATGCTTAATGTAGCATTTGCCGGTTCTTCGTAAACGTTACATAAATTACAAATGCAAGCCCTAATTTTCTCGGTTAGTCGTGAGTTCATATCTCAACATAAAAATTGAATAATATATTTAATACTCGAGAATAAAATAACGACATGAAATTGACGGATTGTCACACTAACCATCAAAGAATTCCACCTGGAGTCCAAGGGAGATCACACTTTACTTACTTTTTGTATTTAATCGTTCAAATATGAATACTGTAAGAATTATGATCATTCAATCTATGATTACTTTTCTTTCTTGCTGTGTTTCCATTACCATGAGCGGCTAAGCACTTAAAGTGCTGGCCTAGTTATGTAATTACTGTTGATATGATGTTTGTTTCCTATTAGATTATGGTTTCGTTAGATATTCCTTGACTATCGCGTAACCCTGGGTTTTGGTAGTACGGGAGGTTTGGACCTGGCTTGCTCCATTATTAAATTATCTAGTCAATATGGAATCCAACGGGTACTAAGGAGGATCTATGACTCTGGCCCCTAGTGTAGGAACTAACCAGTTACCATACTTACACTTAATATACTTAAAAAGCACAGGAACTCTTTCAAAGAGGGTTAATAACATTTACAAGTTATTAGATATGTTTTGGGAATAGTTGAGATTAATCACTACAACCTGGATATCCTACCTCCTATACGATTTGAACTGAGTCAGAATTGCGGGAAGTATAGGATTGACTGCATTTGCATATTCAAGTCTATCGACTTTAGCAACGCTAATAAAACCATAGTTTAGCATTACACAGGAATGCGTTTTCATAACAATAGTAATGAAGTAACTAGGTTAGCATGTTTTCTCTCCTGATATCTCAAACTCTTTTAATTTTCAGTATTTAATTTTGTTGTTATTTTTAATTCCTTTCAAATCAAATCAACAACTATTTTCTAAACGTGACATTTCAAATTAAAACTACTTACAGCTTAGCTCTTGGGACGACCTCCGATTACATGCTATACTAACTCCACGTCGGGTTCTCTCCTGTTTCGTGCGTTGTCAGGGAGATCGAGTTTTATAAATTTAAAACTTGGTAAAAATATATTTTAAAATAAAATACACATCACATCCCAATACGCCGTATTGACCTAGCTTAATACGGCGTATCCAGTCTTTTTCAGACACTATAAATAAAAGACTCAAAAACGAGTTTTCAGTGTGCAAAATCATATTCTTCATACCTTACACATAAAAGATGATTTTCTGAAGACAAGAAGAGCAACCAAAGGTCAAGCATCGATCACGATTCTATAGAAGACACCGTGTAATTCCTACACTCTTGTAATCATTTAATTTTTGGTAACGTTCGGTAAAACGTTTAGTTTACCTTGGTTATTTGATCACGCTTGTATAATTACAATGTTTATGGGCTAATACCCTAGGGTATTAGCCTATGGTATTAGCCCTCTTAATGAAGGTTTAATGTTTTGTTTGTTTTAAAATGGATTTCTTAATTTATCGTTGAAAGTTTAATTATGTTTATCACATGATACTTGTTTACGTGTTTGAATATGCGACCTATCATTCAATTGGGTCTAGTTACGCCTAACAAGTGAGCTAGATACTGGGATAGCTCTCCATATCATGTTTTATATCACTGGACCAATAGGATCACAAATAATGTTCTATCACAGGTGACCCGTAATGTTTCAACAAGTATGTTCTTAATTAATTGGTAAAGATTTGAATAGTGAACTACCAGTATATAAATCATCAAACAGTAAGTGGGTAAAGTATCGATGGGCTAGGGTTTAACAAGATCACCATAGCTATAATCCCTAGATAGATTATAATTAAACTAAAAGGATGATTTATGCAGATACGTTAATTATGACAGGATTCAACGAGTCTAGTCTTAGATGAAGTCCCGCAAAGTCTTAAGAATGATATGCCGCTTTGAGATAAGAAATCAATGCACTAATAAAACAAACCAGCATTTAAATTGGAATTAATATGGCTAACACAGTTTTCTATTATTTGGCTTGTATGCTCTTTATCTCTGATTGTTTTTTCTTGCGTGTTTATTGTGTTTAGAATTGATTATTGTCTCCATAAAACCTGTGCCAGTCTCTGAGGCTGAAAACCCCTCAATCCTATTAGAAAACGTATATAGCATAGGTTTAACAAGTAATTAGAATTAATTTAACTAGATTAATTAAAATACTGATAGAATATAAGGTTAACGACCTCGCTCTTAGTGTTTGACACCCTACTTACTGTGAAACTCCACCCGATCGGGTACATTGCCCGTTAAAGTGTTGTTTTAGGATAAGTTGGCTAAATATAAATTTAAAACTTGGTAATCAATAAATTGACCCTACATGATAGCACATCAAGTTTTTGGCGCCGTTTTCAAGGAGTGAAAAAGTTTAACCTTTAATTTCATTAGTATTTCTAACCATTAGCTTAGAATAATTTAATTAGTGTAAATCTGTTTGTATTTAATTTAATTGTGTGATTTAATTATGTGTTTAAATTCAAGCATCATTTATATTCTATTCTGGTGATACGACGTATTCACCAGTTGAATACGACGTATCTAACCTTTTAAACAGATACTGCGTATTTGGATTTTGCTGTGTATATGGCATATTTGGCAAAATATATAAGGCGTATTAACATCAAAAGTCCATTATCTTAGCAAAATTTCCAGAATAGCTTTACCTTTGATCATGTCTATTTAAGTCAGGAAACAGACAATACGGATCTATCCTTTCCAATTCTCCTACCCGCCAAGGAAACTAATGATGAAAGAAATGTTATACAAGTTTATCGATGAAGGAAGACGAGAACACGGGGAAATGTGGCATTCATTAGAGAGTTCAAAACAACAAACAAACTCTTACTAAAAGAAAGAAACAATTCACTAAGCGGGCTCAAATTCGAGGTATACGGGTTGTCAAAAGCAATTAACAATGCTCAATTATCAAATTATGAAGTCAAAGGTGTGACTACTAGAGGAGGGAAAACAACAACCAAAATTGTTCGCGACACAAATGACACAGAACCTCTGATACTTCATCATAATAAACCCGTAGAACCAAATGAAGTCCTCGTCGAGACCAAACCTCAAGAAACAAAAGAACAAACTATTCAGCCACCAATACCATTGATTCCTTTTCCCACAGGTTAAAGAAAGAAAAAGAAGAAGCCCAACAACCAAAGTTCTTAGAAAACCTGAAACAACTTCACATAAACATTCCATTTACCGAAGCCCTTTCCCAAACCTAGGATCTAGTATAAGCTTAATGCCTCACACGATGTATGAGAAGTTAGGCCTTGGGGAACCCAAACCTACGAGAATGAGCTTAGAACTAGCAAATAGGTCCATTCAGTATCCACGGGGAATAGCAGAAAACGTACTTATCAAGATTGACAAATTCATCCTCCCTATCGATTTTGTTATCTTAAATATGCGAGAAGACTCTAAGATTTCGATAATCTTAGGAAGACCATTTCTAGAAATCGCCCGGGCAATGATTGATGTATTTAACAAAAAGATAACACTAAGGGTGGGCAACGAAGAGGTCATTTTTTATGTAGACCAATCAATTAAAAGACCTCTCACCGAGGACGATGAATGCTATGGGATTGATTTCTTGGATACAACTATACATTCGAAAACCCAGGAGTTATTAGAAGATGACCAACTAGACTTGTTCTTGGTCGGTAACCTGGAAGAGAGCATCGATCTATCCGATTTAGAAAGCTGTGGTAAGGCTGATGACAGTGCTGGATCTAGAATACCTATATGGCGTATCGAAGAAATAAATACGCCGTATTCACAAGAAACAAAGAGGACTGATAAAACCCAAAGCAAGCACCTTTATTTCGCCAACGCCAACGAAATCAACGAAAAAAGACCAATACTGAAAGACCTTCCCTCCTACTTAGAATACGCGTACCTGAAAGGAGATGAATCTTGTCCACTAATTATCTTGTCTAAACTAACAAAAAAAGAGAAAACTTCACTTTGTAGGTATTAGAAAAATGCAAGGGAGCAATAGCTTGGAAGATGTCAGACATAAAGGGAATAAGTCCGTCATTTTGTACACACAAGATCTTAATGGAGGAAAGCTTTAAACCTGTCATTCAACCCCATCGACGTTTAAATCTGAAAGTCCAAGACATGGTTAAAAACGAAATTGTTAAGTTACTTGATTCAGGATTAATTTACCCGATCTCGAATAGTCCATGGGTGAGCCCTATTCATGTCATCCCAAAGAAAGGAAGAATGATCGTGGTCTTAAACGACAACAATGAATTAATACCGTCTCGCACAGTTACATGATGGCGTGTGTACATTGATTATCGTAAACTAAATGATACGACGCGAAAAGATCACTTTCCTCTCCCTTTTATTGATCAAATGTATTGATCCCTTTAGAACAGATCTTACTTAGCTTGTTAAAGCTTAGTTATATTGGATAGATCCTAGACAACTATAGTAGAAACTAAGATTGAGGATATCACAAACTATGCGGAATCTAGTTTGTCATACTAAGAAGAATAATGAAACAGTTAAAACAAGATCTTTACTAAACTTTCAATATATTAATACTATATCTGAATTACAAAATAGCTATGAATACTAACAATGATTTTTATCAATCTATAATACTAATATAAAAAACTGATGTGAGAAACTGACCTAGATCTAAAATGCCGTAGGGTTTCATTTTATATCTATTGAAACCCTGAATGGGCTTACAAAATGCATCAAGTGATCATGCATCTCTATTCCTTATATAAACTCATGCACATCCACTTTAGCAACCACTAACTATATAACTCACAGTACTAACAAACTGTCACTAATAAACTGGCAGTAAAATAATTTGTACTACAGTACTAACTAAGCTTGACAGTACTAAGTCTTCTCTTGCAGTACAAAGTTAGGAAACCACCATTACAAAACAAAACATTTGTATATCCCTTAATTCCTAACAATCCTCCCCTAAACTTGTGATTGTCATTCAAGATCTACAATTACTCAAATTAAACCATCTGTGCTGAGAGGATGCTTCCAAACATCTTACTATCTTGATCTGTTTGCTAGTATGAAGATTTTCCTTAAAAGCTCATCTGCCATCACTGAATATTCATCCACTTGCAGCTTGTTACACAGCATCAAAGTCATAAGTGCTCTTGTCAATGGATAATCTTTCTCCAATACCAGTAAAATGAAAAATATCATTGTCCTCTCCTGTAGACACATAAGAACACCACATAATATCAGTATAACTTCCATTTCAAAGGATCATGCATATACCTTTGAAGCTTCCATAGAGTATCGTTTTTATCTGGTTCAAACAACCTCTTCAACTCTACCCAAAGTTCTCTTTTTTATCTTTAGTAGGTTCTGTTGAGTTGAATCTTTCATGAACTAGACTCCATAGATTGACTAGATCATCCCTGTCAAAATTCTTTAGCATATCTTTAAAGATCTTGATATACCTGTGGTGATAACACATACTCTGATGATCTTAGCCAATACAGTTCTTGATCTTCAGTTAACTTCCCAGTCAATGATTGGGTATTTGGTTTGTAGGGCTTCAACATTCTATACCATTCTTTTCTCTGGAAACTATGATCATTAGCTGTGTAGTTTATCTTGAGACAATTCCAACTTTGATTCTTCAGCTGGTTATAAGCATCTCATATCTTTTGTCTCTTTGGAACTTTCTTGAATAATGTTCAAAGTTCAGCCATCTCTCTTGAGCTTGCCTCTACAACTTAGAACTGATCATCACTCTCCCATTGAGATAAAGTTATTTTACCCTCTTCATGTGTCTCAAATAATTCTTGATCTCATCAAACGAAAGATTCTTCATTGTTGTAGAGTGTGAGCTTCCCATATGCTTGATCAAATTACACTCGTAATCCTTTGGTTGAGCTTGAGTCATGGGCTTGTTCCTTCTTTGTTTAGCTCTTTGTTGGGCAAATTTTCTCTTTCTTTAATTTATAAGCTCTACAAGTAATCTTGCCTTGCTAGCTTCAGAATATCTTTCTCTTTCTTGTGCTTGTAACCTATGTGCTAACTCTTCATCAGCTTCAATTTGAGCCTGAATTTTATCCTATTCTTCAACATTGAAAGTGCTAGCTTCTTCTTGAACTCTGGCTATCCTTTGCCTTTCTTCTTTATCAAATTGTTCTTGCAATCTCAGAGCTTCTTCTAACCTAAGTATTTCTTGCTCTAGTTGCAACTTTGTCTTCTTCTGAACAGGTTCAGCTTCTTTCATAATAGTTGTGCCTTTATCTTTTCTCTTTGTTGCACTTCTTCTGATGTATACTAAACTTTCAACAGTAGTTCTAACTTCAGGGCTAGTAGTACTAACTTCTGCACCAGCAGTACTAACTGGTACATTAGTAGTACTAATATCAGGCTTAGCAGTATAATCTTCTTTAGGAGCAGTAAACTCAAAATCAGGTTCCTCAAAATTCATGCACATTGCCTGCCCCTAAGTCTATACACTCATTTGTACTAGAGTAATTCCCTCATCTTCACCAATCTGAGCAATCTTCCTCCCCTGTTTGGAAGGATCCTCTTGATTATCTTCATCATCAGAAATCATAATTTTGGCTCTTCTTCTAGCTTTGCTTGACTTTACTTTGTGCTCTAACTTCTTCACTTTCATGATGAGCTTAGTGTAAGCATTACCATATACCTTTTTAGTTTGCTTCAAATCTGCCTCCAAGCTCGCCACTTTTGTTGACAATTGTGTACATAGAACCGTTAATTCATTAAGTGTTATACTGCCCTCATCACTATCTAAGTGAATGAACTCTTAGGAGAGGTGAATCATGGGGCATTGTAGCAGCCCTTTTCTGCAACATATGTGTGTGCATGATGGGGGTGAAGTTGTGATTTGAGGTTGGATGGAGCACTAGATGGTTGTGTGATGGACCAACAGGAGGTTGATATACCTGTCACGCCCTGTAAAATCTAGACCCTGAGCAATCATTGTTTGAAACAATAGTGTCCACGTCTAGTATGAAAGTCCCTTAGAAGCTCTTTTCAATATTGCTAAACAGTTTTGTGTAAGGTAGAGCAATAAAAGTTTTTTGTATGAGGTAGAAGAGTAATCTCATGTAATTGTCAAAAAGATTGTATAAATCTTTGGATACATCAAAAATTTGTCTTTACCAAGTTTTTTAAACCATGGCATCAAAAATCAATTTGCAAAATAAAGGTCTGTTGTGGCAAGAAAATAATAGCAGTTGCTATATTGCTACTAAATTATTCCTAAACAGTTTTCTTAGAACTTAAGCAGTGAAGGATGGTATGAATCAAAAATTTCCACTGAGGGGAAAAGTGTCCCTTTTGAAAAGTTAAGTTATTAGAATTGGACATATACCCCATTAGAGCAAGTTGCTCAAAAATTTTGAATAGCAAGTACTAAAACCATCAGAATCTATCTAACATGAGATGTCTTCTAATAGAGCCTCAAAACAAGACCTTGACTTTCCCATCTATTTATAGTAGTAATTTCCATGTCTCCATTCTCAAGTGTGCTTGCAGATCAGTTTGCCAAAACTGTTCTATTAGAATTATGATTATCCGGATGAATTATGATGAAAAGTTATGGGATCCTTTTGTTTTAAAAACATTTTTGAACGACTCTCTTCAGCAAGCATTAAGGTCTCTTCCAAGTCAGGAATCACAATTAGGATTTTGTTTTCTTAATAATATCACCAACATATGCTTGGTTCACTACTGAGCTTTCTTCAGATAGAAAAGAATTTGAAAACCTAGATGCTTTTTTAGTGTATGATTCATAAGAAAAACTGATGTTTCGTCAACATTTGGTGAACAGTTTGTGGCAGATTGAACTCTTTTAAAAACAATAATTATCTAACTGTTTAATTCTTGTATTTTTTAAAGCAATCTCTCTATCTATGTTCCCTAGAATCTTCTTTCTTTAAAATCATCTTGAGAAGAGAATATAAACTGTTTGCATCAAAAGATTCTTTTTCATTTAAAATGTTCAGAAGAGTTAGTTTTAAGACGATCAAATATTTGACAGACTGTTGCACATGAAACTGTAACGTTGTCTTTAACAGTTAAAGCAACATTTTGTCATTCGTACAATCAACACTTTAACTTGATTCCTTATAATTTCAAGCTCAGCAGTAAAAGTATCATTGACACATTTATTTTCCAGATTTATCTTGGTACAATTAGCAACTTGGGTATTTAGTTGTTCAATCACAGATAATATCAGTTCGTCTTGTTGTGCAGAAGAGTTAGAATTCTAAACAGCTGCCTGTTGTGATTCAATCACATACTGAGAATAAGGAATGATATTGCTAATCACTGTTATTTTTTAGTCTCCGAATGATTCACAAGATTCGATTGTTCAGAAACGTCATCACCTGCACAACATGATCACTCATATTATTATTCACATATCATGATTATGTACCTCAGCAAGAGCATCTGAACCGAAATGAGATAAATTCGTCATGAGAGCAACTTTGGCAGTGTTGAGTTCATCATAATTAGAGTCATATGCATCCAGATCATCAGCTTGATAAGCAGCATTGTGAGTAATGACTGTCTGTGTGGCTTGATCTTTTAGGATTCCTGGATCTGCCAAGAATGTTAGTTCCTCATCATGTAGAATTTGACCACTTGCTTTGGCTTGTACCAGCAACACTTTATCTTTAAACCATGAATCATCCCGTTTCCTCCTTGGTTTAGTGCATTGTTTGGACATGTGTCCTTCCCCTTTGCAGTTGTAACATGTAACAATCCTTTGTTTCCCCGAGTTATTCCCACTTGCTCTTGGAGTGAAAGTTCTTGTAGTACCCTCCCCCCTCTCTCCGCGAACATAAGAAATTTGTCTCCCCTGAACTGGTTGTACAGTTACTCTTCCATCATTAATGGTGGCTTTTTGCCTAGGGTTTGACGAATTCCTCAGCTGGTTATTGGTAGTGGGATAGCGGGAAGTGACAACAGCAGTCAAGAAAGACATCATGTGATTGATGGAATCAATAAGATCATCACCTTTCTAAAACACTGGTACAATTAGACCCGAGTCAGGTTGGGAAAATTTAGATTTTTGGTTAACTGAGGGAGCATATTTCATTTGAGGATGATGAAGATGAAGATTAAAGTTGTGGTGAAATTAAATGTTTGATACTCATTGGATGGATAAGTGATTGAAATAGGTATTGATGATTGATTAGTTGAGCATTTTTGAGACTGGTAGGGTGATCCATACTATGGAGACGGATAAGGTGAAACAAATTGTTGATGTTGAGAGTTCTGGTAAAGATTGCTGAAGAGGATTGAAAGGAAGAACTGTGTCATTTGTGGTGAGATGCAACTACAGCCAGAGAACGGAGTTGCGTTCATAAGGCATATAAAACTTCATTGCATGTCGTTTATGTTGTTCCAAGTGGAGCATGAATCAGATCAACATTAGTAGTATGCAAGTTCTTTGAACAACTTAACATTAATAACGAATTGCTCATTCAGGAAAGAAGTAATCAGAAACTTGGTATTGACTTGAAATTGCTCCAGCGGCATCTTGTAAATATTCATATCATTCCGGTAGCAAAGTGAATCTCAAGTAGTACTCATGTAATGACTCTCCTTTCTTGTATGTAAACTTATAAAATTCATCGATAAGCTTACATTCTCGTTCTTGCTTTGTTAATGACGTTCCTTGCATGAGCAGTTTGATTTTCTTCCAAATATCCTTGGTCTACAAACGATGTTGACTAAACAAAGCATAAATGTCAGTTGTAAGGCCTTGAGAATGGATGTTTAATTGCTTTGATGTCTCAATCAGCTTGAATGGTTTCTGTGGGAGTTAATTTAGTATATTCCTTTGGTTTGGTTACACCATCCACTGTAATTAACCTTTTTCAACAAAAGCAAGAATCATTCTACCATGAGGTCTATTCATCATATAAAGTTCCATTATGCTTTTCCACGAGTCATACAAGTATTTTTTTCAAGCATTGGTGGTTTATTATCACCACCTGAGAGAAGTGACATATCAATAAGAGTCGTCATTGATAAATTGGTATGTTCAATGATAACCGTTTGATCGAGCGGTGATAGAAAGTAATTGTGTTTGATGGTGTAGTCTTTTATGTGTTTTAGGTCTTGAAACTATACGGGATTTTACAATTCTTAACAAAACCGAGAAAACATGTGGTATCAAGAGCCAATGTTGGGTTTAGTAGTTTTGTTGTTCTAGCTTATTTTCGAGCTTATTTGAGCTTATCTTTGTTTTTTCCTATTTGTTGAAGTTTATATCTTTTAAAACTTAAAATGTTTGCTTTTTATTTCAATATAAAATCGTTTCTTAATTCTGTCATAAACTACTTTTAGGCTCCTTGTTTTTATTTCTTTTTCACATATATGTGGCTTCTTTGCTTTATGTTTCCATCTTTTCTCATAGAATAATAAAAAGCTTTCCTTTATTTTCTACTTCTTTGAGTCAAGTTATTGTTCAAAACAGTTTTACTTTCTTTTGGGCTTATACTCTCACGTGGCTTATTGGGCTTATAATCAATAAATTCAAAGTTTGACTCTGTCGTCTATTTTTTTTGTAGTTTTTTTGCTTCGTTGAAACTGTTGTGTTTTAACTTACTTGATGCTTATAACAGCTTCTTTAGTGCTTATTAAGGTTTTGGTCTTGTTGTACCCTCCAGCTTATTCAAAAGCTTATGTTGAAGTTTTTGTAGCTTATTCCATTGCTTATTCTTGTGGTGCTTTTCGAAGCTTATTGTGGTGAAGAAAGCTTATTTTAGTTTCTTTTTGAGCTTATTGTGGTCCACACGATTGAAGTCAAGGTTGAGTCCAAGATCCACATAATCAGGAATAAGGACGGTGTACGTTTTTGTTTGTTTGTAAAGGACACGAATTAGCAAGTTTATGAAGACCACGAATTTGCAACTATCCTTTGTTCCCCGAATTCGCAACTCATGAGAAGGACACGAATTAGCAACATTGTATAGCACCCGAACTCGCAACTATTTCATCACACGAATTTGCAACTTCCTTTGTCACACGAATTAGCAACTATTTTATGAGAAAATGGGAAGCAACAACAAGTAACCAACCCACCTTCTCCAAGGCATGGAGAGGGTATTTATACAACAAAGGGTGGTCGTCCATGGGCCTAGTAGGGCTTTCCATGGGCCTTTGGGCCATATTAGCTTATAAACTAAACATTGACTAACTACGGGCTTGACTATATAATATTAGGAAGTGACCGTAACTTTCTTGTTTCCTAACATGTAAAACACCACCAAATTATGGTAGGGTGCGTTTGGTTTCTTAGCACGCATAGGGTGCAGTATTGGTTTTGATTATAACAGCACCAAGGGTGCATTTGGATCTAGGTTTGGTTTTTATTACAGCACCAAGGGTGCGTTTGATTTTGATAGTCACCAAAAGGGTGTGTTTGGTTGTTATTAACAACATAAGGTGCGTTTGGGTTATCAAAAGCACCAAAAAGGGTGTGTTTGGTTTTAGAAACTACACCACAAGGGTGCGTTTGGTTGTTATTAACATCGTAGGGTGTGTTTGGGTTAACAGAAAAACCATAGGGTGCGTTTGGGTTAGCAAAAAATCGAATAGGGTGCGTTTGGGTTAGCAGAAAACTGAATAGGGTGCGTTTGGGTTAGCAGAAAACCAAATAGGGTGCGTTTGGGTTAGCAGAATCATCGTAAGGGCGTGTTTGGGTGAGCAAAAAACTATAAGGGAGCGTTTGGTTTAGCAGTTTCACCATAAGGGTGCGTTTGGTTTAACAGAAACACCAAAAGGGTGCGTTTGGGTTAATAGGTTAACCATAAGGGTGCGTTTGGTTTATATAAACCGGCTAAAATAAATATGTTAAGTTTTGGTAAAATATAAAATCGGATTAAGTGGTGGTTAAAATGGTTAAATAAATGTGCTACTTATTATTTTGTTTCCTATTCGATCTCGTTTGGATATATATATATATATATATATATATATATATATATATAAGATATAATATATAATATATATAAATATAAATTTGAAACAAGCAAGTTATTGCAAACATTGATTTTGATTAAGTGGAAAAACATTGAAATTATAAACATGGTAAACGTTGTATAAACGAATAGATCATGCCGAAAAATCTATAAACTACTATTACTTAAATAATTTCATTATAATTTCTATTTTCTTAGAAAAACCGATAAAATACGAAGTTATATAGTCTTAAGATTGTTTAATTATAATAATTTATAAATAACTAGCAAAAACAAAAAGAACTATCTTTTACAAATGAGACAACTATTTTAGATACAACCCGTCAAGAAAACGAAATACTAAATAATAAAAATTATTGTTACTAATTCCCGACTAGAAGATAAAGTCATAACTTTTGTAAAATCTTTGAAAACATCGTTTACATAATTCTCAACTATAAAACGTGCGTTACTTTTGTAACAAGGATTCTTTATTAACTTATATGGTGATTTCCGAACATGTGTCGAATTATGTTGTTTTAATTAGTTTCTCACATTTCTTATAAAATACTTGCAAGGTATATATACCTCGATTATATATTTAATTGGTTACCTTTGTTATATAAATTCACGGTATGAATTAAACACTTTTATTTTCATATGTAATATTATACGGAATAATATTACATACTTGTGTTTTATTTTTCGAATTTATTTTTATTTAAACCAACCACCAAACTATAACAACTTGAAATCTAAGGTCTTTTATAAACGTGGCGCGTTGATGTAACCATACCATCTGAAACCCCAAATACATATCCTAAGGCTAGTGATCTAGCCGTTAAATAAACCACAACGATCTGGTCGAGCCGTCGGTATTCTGTATGTATTGTGCTTAAATATAACATCTCTATCTTGCCGATTGTTCCGCAACTTCGAGGTGAGTTTATACATGTTTTACATACATTTTTTGGGTGAGAACATGCTTGCTTATAAATTCATTTACATGGTTGATTACAAATTGGTTTACATACTCATTTACATATCTCACGATGAGATACAATACTTGGTTTAATTTTTGGGGCGTGAACACTCGCTATAACTTGGTCATACACTCATATGCATATCTCACGGCGAGATACAATATTGGTTTCTACTTATGGACGCAACAACTATACTATACTTTTATGATTACGGATTAGCTTAGGTTGCATGAAATGTAAATCACTTGGACGGTGAGCGCGAATGTTAAAAAATAGATCTATTTGGGATTGACAATCCCCATTCGGGTGATTAGCTATCACTGGGCAAACGAACGTTATAACATGTCGGAACACGATTGGTTGGGTCTACAGGGCCAACAACACATACACATGAACTCTTACTGTGCCTTGAATAAAGTGCCATACATACAAGTCTACATCACAGTTTCATGAACTTAAAGTAATTGTAATCATTGTTTTATACACACATAATATTACAGTTGCTTAAAAAACTGGCAATACATACTTTGGACAATTGCGGTCCAATTTTCATACTACATTTGTGGACTATTAGGGATTGAAATGGACATCACATTTACAAACATCTTGATTTCTAAAAATCATACATACATTTTGGAAGAACATTTAAGGATTGAAACGGTCATACGCTTTACAGAACTTTGGTTCAACATTTATACTTACAAAAACCTATGAACTCACCAACTTTATGTTGACACTTTTTAAGCATGTTTTTCTCATGTGAATTAGATGCCTTGGCTTACTTGATGTGCACTGGAGTCTAAATTTGACAAGATTTCATTGATGGATTTCTATTACATATAAATGATCAAATCTCGTTGTGTTTTTTCACAAGCTTTTCCTTGAGATGCAATTATGGAATAGATGTTATATCAATTTCAAGGAAATACAACGAGATTTACTGTTTCAACAACACATTTAGAGGTCCTTTCTCTGTAACTTGTGTTGTTGTATTATGAAGAATTACCACCCAGGACATATTTTCCGCTCGACGGGGCCATTTTTTGGTGGTGGTTGCAGATTTTATCAGAGCACTGTTATAGAGACTAGGTTGCATAGGTAACTAGACTATAACTTTTTCACAAACATTGCATCACATCAAACATTTTCAATGTGCATACACATTATTTGCTTACTTGCTTACATTACTTGTTACGTTAAGTGCTTACATGACATACATATATATAATATATATGCTTACATCTTTTGTGTATATCGTACGTTTATTTATATAAGGGTTATTTATATAAATACCAAATAATTTCTTAAGACATTGTGAGTTGCATAATGGTCTCATTTTGCTTTTTTGACATTGTGAGTTGCACAATGGTCTCACATCGTTCTCAGACATTGTAAGTTAAACAATGGTCTCTAAAAATATTTTTTTATAACTTTATACAATATTGTATTACACGAAATCCATCATAATTTTTGTTTACATGGAATTATGTATGAATCTAAGTATTACAAGTCTTGTATGGGCGGGACTTGTAATATGAGGATTGATATGATAATTGCTATGTTAACAAAAACCCGTCACAATTCTGTTTACATGTATTTAGGTGTTAATCTAAGAATTACAAGTTTTGTATGGGCGAGACTTGTAATAGGAGGATTGATACGATAATTGCTATGTTAACTCGTTCATAGAGACCTTTACCTTATTTACTATAACCGAGTACTCATTAACTATCTTGAACTCTAGGTCGATCTAGCCTGATAGTTTTACTCCTCGTCTTCGAAGATGAGTTTTAAACACTCGTCCCATACTCATTAGAGCACATGCATCGTCATGTCATCCACCACCTTGAACGTCATGTGAGTACGTATATTGCATCGGAAATTATTAAGTATGATGATTTATAATCTCTTTATTTGAAAGGATTGAGACGCCTCTTCATTTAAATAAATAAATTGCAAATCACCGAACCATAAGTTTGTCAATTCATTATTTACATAAATTGGGATGCTTCTTTATGCAGACAATGAATTATAAATGAGTGGGCTAAATGGTATCTGATATGAAACGAGTACGAACTCGAACCCGATAATCATCGAAACCCGTTAAAAAGGTCTAGAAACACAATCGTGTCCTACCACTCAACAGAATCTTAAGGCCTCACTTGAACTACCTTATCTCATTCTTAAGTTATTACTTTTGCGTTACAAACCTTACGATCATGACTATTTGTGGAGCTATTCCGACTTGTTTACACTCTGAGCTAATTTGACATGGTTTAATCTCGAAGTATCATACTGGGTACAATATCTCCACAACCAACGTATAGCATAAGCTCTCCCGCAGCTTCTCCCATTTTTAAAAACTTTATTTCTTGGATATTGTTTCTCCAAAATGTCTCACGCTCTCATCCCATCACCATTGTTATAGTTTTGTCGTTATGGTTGCTGTCGTTGGGTCCTGGAGTGGTCCCAGCTTGTACAACTTTATCCACTAGGTAATGCAACCCCCCCCCCCCTAAACAGGATAAGCATATGTTGATATAGTATTCAGTTGATTTATTCATCACAGACCAATAGTACACCAATTTAGGTCGCGATACGTCCTGGTACTGCCAAGTAAGTTGATACTTACAACATCAATTCTCGTCCGAGTATTAATCCATCGAACAATTATACAGTATCAGAAACGAGACTCCGTCCTTGAACATTTAAAACTTTAAACAAACATACTCACGCGACTACACTTTCTTCTTGATGTTTTCACTATTGAAGAACTCACTTTATAACCGCGATTATATCGAACATAAAAACCTGTAATGATATTTTTATTTGAGATTACCTATTTTGATTGTATTAAAATCTTGTCAACACCTAACCAAAATTTTTGGTATATTGAGAAGTGTCGAGACATCTAATTTTGCTGACTAAAGTTATCAACGCCATGTTTAAAAACTGGTTGTTAAATCTGAAATCTTTTCTTGATCACACAATAGGTTAACAAGAATCAAATCCCGGGACGGGATTCCTTTAAGGGGTAGGTACTGTAACAAACGACAATTTTTGAAATTTTAAATGACTATTTTACCCTTTGACTTTTCGGGTCCGACTTGACTTTTTGACTTTTGATCTTTTATTGTCACATAAAAACGATTACCGCGTAACCGATAATTTTTCGGAACATATTTAAATAATAAATCATATTTATTATTACATATCTCTCATCTACAAATTTGTTTTTAACTTATTTGTCTTGAAAACGAAAGAATATATGTTATTCCTAAATTGACTTCATAAAAACGACGACCCGCGAAAACCACATATTTCACGACTTGACTCTAAAGCAATTTGATGTAAAACGACATTCCGGACAACTTTTTAGTTTTGCCTGAGACCCGAAAACAAACAGAAGATGACCGAAATACCCTCACAAAATTTTAGAAACGAGAGACAACGCTTACCGACACAAAATAATTAAATTATATTAATTATGACAATTTAACTTAATAAAAATATTTAATAAATTATGGATCAATTTATTCAAAAACATTGTCTTAAAACGTGAATATTTAAATTAAAGTTTTATTTACGGACAAAAGATACCCGATGGCTACACAAATAAATAATAAGCATTTAAATAAATTTTGTAAAACATTTATAAAATGCTAGTCATGTAAATACTCATTTTCGTAGGAAAAACTATTTGGAACGCAATGGCGCAACTTTCATGTCTTGAATCAATCGTTAACTATCTTAAACGAGTCCCGAACCATTATTTAACAAAAAATACATTTTTGGTCCCTCTGGTAATATTTACAGCATACACCCTAGTCTCTTATACACTTGTCATTTTTTTATAACTTTCAAATATATAAATCTAACATTAGGGTTTCATCATATATACAACCTAACCACACACACTCCCTCTCTAAAATCCGGCGCCGCCTCCGGCCACCCCACCACCGATCCACCTAACCCATCATCATCTGCACCCTGTTACCATCATCATCACGTCACCATCATCATCACGTCACCGTCATCACCAACACCACACACCACCACCACAGCCGCCACTCCCACCGCCACCAACATCATTGTTGCCATCACCTCAGCCGTCACCATCACCATAGGGTGCGTTTGGTTTTAAAACCACCAGCATAGGGTGTGTTTGGTTTGGTAGAAACACCACCATAATAAGAAGAAACAGTTTTATATTCTCCTGTTGAAAGCTTTTTACTTAAATTTGAAATTTTCCTCATTCAAAGTCGTATATTTGTTTACCGGAGCTTAAAAGAAAACATTTTACCTTTTTTGTAAGACATTGTTCTTGATAAACCGACTTTTTGATAACATCTTTCAAGTTGTCATATTTTTACTTGACTAATTTTCAAAACACTTATTCTTGATTTTTATATCTAGCAACTCATTCAATTAGCATTGATTCATGTCATTTTGCGATTGGACCTAGTTGACTTATTCAACTTATAATTGCCAAATTATATATATGATTTCAAGAAGCATGTGTTTCCTCAACAGCTGCAGGATATTGATCTACTGTTTTCCCCCTCTTGTTCCGACACCAGAGATTTTCATAAATAACATTTACTATTCATTCTGATGTACTTGGTGTGGTTCAGGAATGGTTCGAGTAGCTCAGTATCCTGCACCTCTTGAGTAAAACATATTAAAAATCACAATTATCAAAACATTGTCATAGTTGTGTAACCTCAGCTGATCCGTCTGAAATCATAGACGGGAGAGTTTACAGTCTGAGTACCGATGTCGATGCTTGCTATGCAAATACAATACAAAAATACAGTTTTGCATTGACGTTCCTCAATTTCAATCAAGAATTGCTGCAGAGTCCGTTGATCAATCAACCTCTTCAGCTTGGAGTTGTATTTCCTGCTTCTTCCTATTTTGACACTCAACAACTGAGTCTGAAGATAAGCAACATCCTTCTCCTTGGTCTGACTGTGCAGTTCCTAGCAAGATGACCTAATCCTCTGCAGTTGTAACACCTTATCTGATTACCATTATTTCCAGCAGGCGCATTACCCACCGGCCCGTGCTGCTACAAACATTTCCATTCCAAATATTCTGAATACACCAAATATGCCCATTTCGATTACCAATATTTTGAAACACCCTGATTCTGAACTGCATCTTGAACAACCTGATTCCCGACATCTGTACGCATTATAACCACCCATTTTTGATACCAACATTCTGCCCCAGCATACGTCTAAATCTGATTCCCCACCAATAGCTCCACCCATCCCGCATCTGTCCGTCCTTGACCCATATTCATACCGGTAGAAGCAATCTGCCAATTACGAGGGTTGAGATGCAATTCTCTGGTTTGTTGGTTGGTTGGAGTTGAGTATTTAAAGTTTGAATGCCTTAGCCATTAAGCGAGTGTCCATGTATTCATCATGGCGGTTGTGGATCTGTAATGTCTCGGATTTTGGTATTGTTGTTGCATGAAGTTCTGGTTGAATGATGGTTGTGGGTTATAAGTTGTTGTTTGATGGTTTGTGGTTGTTGCATTAGGTACTTGGTGATGGTTGATCTTGTGGAAACACTGTATATGTTTGAAAGGATTGTTGGAATTGCCATGAGTGCAGCCGGATCATGTGTTTTTTTGCAAGTCGTTCTTCTCTTTGATCATTCTACCTCCTTTTATTGTACTTCAAGAAACAACAACTGAGTGTAATACTTGTCGATGTCAAGTCCTTTGTTTGATGAAACAATAGTAACATGTCGAATCCATTCTGGTTGTAAGTATGTTTAGGAACTTGAGATTACTACAATCTTTCAGGAATTGGTTGTTTCTCTAAAATCATTCATCAGTTTTGAGAAACTGGTGATGTAAGACTCAATCGATTCCCTATCAGGCGAAGTAAAACCTTTCCCTACATTAAACACTTAGACGTTTTTATTCTTGAATTTCCAATATCAGAACCCTTTCTCATTTGTTGCACACGTAACCAGATTCCTGAGCATTTCATTCACAACTATCAACAGCAGTCATAAGATGTCTTCAGGAAGACCGAGAAAATGGTCTGAATAGCTTAATCATCTATCTGCATCCATCTGTTTTATTTCTCTGCTACTGTGAGTTCATCATCGGTTTGTTCATGAAACGTTTCAAGAACATGTAACTTCACGGTCCTGTTATCACCTGGTTCAGAATCAATCGTCTGACATAAGGACCATTCATAATGAGCTTGTAGATTAACCGTTCCAATTGGTCCTACTCCTTAGCATATCAAAGAAGACTTGATGACCATGGAACGGTAGTTCTCTTTGTTAAGCATAGAGGCGGTTTTCAGTAACCGGCTGCATAAATGTCTTGTTAGTCACATGCAAAAAGTTATTGAAATGATAAAACAAGGATCTTTAGAGTGGGTAAAAGTATTTTGCTGATGTGGATATTAAGTCCAATTAACATTCACAGGATTTACAAATCTATGATTTTAAAAAACCCGTGAAAAGAAGTGGAATCTGTTACGGGATTTTAACAAAATGCAAGAAAAAAACCGTAAAACAAAAATTTACTCTTTCGAAATAATCCTCAGCTAGTACGGTTGGTCGCTAGTTTCGGGATAGTTCGAAAGCTAGATCGTCCTATCAAATATCGTCGAACCTAGATCGGTCGTCGCTTGTATCGAATATCGGACGCTAGTTCGATCCTCGCAAGATCGGTCCTTCGCTAGTTCGATCGTGGCTAGTTCGATCGACGCCAGTTCGATCCTCGCAAGATCGGACCTTCGCTAGTTCGATCGACGCTAGTTCGATCGAGGCTGGTTTCGAATCGACTCAAGAGTCGATTGTGGCTGGTATCGATCGACCGCTATTCGATAGTTCTGTTTCGATCGACTCTATTTTCGATAGTGGCCTTGATCTCGATCGACCGCTAGTTCATAGTGGCTTGCTCGAAGTGTCGACCGCTAGTTTCCGAGTAGTGGCTTGTTCGAGTCGACGCTAGTTCATATGGGCTTGTTCGAGTCCTTTAGATTGTGTCACTCGTTCGACCAATAGAGAAAGAACGTCGTTTCGAATCCTTACAAGATTTTCCTCGTCGGCTCTACACACAATTGGTCACTCTTCGGGTTGAACAAGGTTTCCTCTCGTTCGGTTGTTGAGTTTTTCCACTTGTTCGATGATCTTTCAAACGTTGCAAGAAAATGACACTTAAAAGAGAAAGTGACACTTTGTTGCAAGAGAAAGACACGAAAAGAGACAATTAAACCACACTTTGTTGCAAGGAAAAAAATGATAACGAGATGAAAACCAAAAAAAAATTCCGAATAATAAGCTTAAAAAAATTACCACAAACAAATCACAACACCCAACCTTGGCTCTTGATACCACTTGTTAGGATATCATTTCATCACCTCAAACACAAAAATAAGAAAAATAGATTTTAGAGAGAGAAAGTAAAAAAGAAAGAAAAATGGTTACCTTAGATCTATAAAAGAAAATAGAAGCAACACCCTCTCCACACTTAGAGGCTTTAAATAGTTCCAAGAGTGGACCTATTCTAGTGGCTTTGAGTTGGTGGGCGTACATGAAACAAATGGCTGAGCCCGACAACTAGGCCCCAACTAGCTTAACTAAATTCCCGTAAACTACGTTTTACTTATACAAGGCTCGGGAATATTTAATGACCATCACTTTAATAAATACACGGCTAACAAAAACCTTATCTTGAATTTGAGCTTTTAAATCCTCATTTTCAGTAGATTTTAAGTTCAGTTTATCAATTAAAGAGTCACTATGTTCTTTAGTACGAACACGTGTCTTTTTGATTGAGTCAAACTGCTCTTTAAAAACCTGTTTCACATGATTAATTTCATTACAAAGATGCTCGTTTTCTAAAATTAGTTTTGCCACACTATTCTCCAGTTCCACATTTTTGGTCTCTATATCACAATAAGCATACTTGACATTCTCTTCCTTGGACTTTTCTCTCTTTGATTTTATAATATCCTTCAACTTACAAATGGTACTATCTTTGTCTTGAAGCTGAGCTTTCAAATTATTATTTTCAAAGAATTCTAGAATTTTGAGAGCATTTTGATTATTACAAGATTCATTTTTTTGAAAAATGTCTTGATTAAGCTGTACTGACAATTCAAGAGAAATACAATGTTTTTCAAGTTGTGAGTAACTTTTTAAAAGATCATTATGCGCATTTTTTGATTTCAAAAGCTCGGCCTCAAGATTGAAACACTTATCACAAGATTCATTTCTCTTTCTATCCATATTCACAAATTCACCAAACAAAGACATAGAATTAATCATAGTTAAAAGAACATCTTGAGACATGATTTGTTATAAGATTCGATCATATTCCAAAATTAATTCTTTCTTAGCCCACAATTTTTTTTTTGTTTTTTCCAAACATTCATTGTCAACTGAAGAACTGTTGAAACACATTGTCCATTTGGTCAAAAACTACAAGTACTCTCCATAGTTTCATTTAGAAGATCTCTATCAAACACATTGAAGATGTCTTTTAAAGATTTTAGAAATGGAATAATTTCATTGTTAAACACAGCTTTAGTATGTTCAAACCCCCATTCACCTTCTGTACGAGCATCAGGTGTAGTCCTTATCTTCACCACATTGTCAAACCTGGCAAGGTGAAATTTAAGCTTTTTAAGGCTTTCATTCACCAATATAACCTTAGGAAGTTCCTTAGGAGCTTCTATTTTGATAGAGGATGCATCAGAAGGTTTACTAGTAGGATTGGACATACGCAACCAGAAAGCTTGTTCAGCCGACAATTCTTGTTGTGGAGTAAAATGTTTCCCAAAATCATCAGATAGTCTATTTAATTTTTCATAATCAATATGTTTATGAGAAATGTTTTGTTTAACGACCTTTGGATCCTTTTATTTTTCAGACATTTTTGATCGACTCTCTTCTTCCAAAATCAATGTTTCCTCATTATCAATCACAGACATTGCAACATGTTTATCAGAAATAACAATACCATCATACAAGGTTGGTTTAATCCGCTGGGTTTTCTAAAGATAAAACGGATTTTGATATCCTAGAGCTTGTTTGTGTATATTATCATAGAAAGCTTGAGGCTTTGTTAACATGTGCACTGTTTGAGCAGATTGACCCACTTTAAAAATAATATTATCAATTTCTTTTATCTTCTTTTCCAAATTAATTTCGTTTTCCATATATTTATCTTCCTTTTCTTCGGATTTACTTTTGAAAACAGTAAATGTTTGCAATAAACATTCCTTTTCTTTGATTTGTTTAGAAAGATTTTGCTTAAGTGAGTCAACTTGTTCTTTCAGTGTAAGCTTCTCCTTAATCATATCATCTATTTGAGAATCAATCATTTTTTCACGACTATTAAATCAATATTAAGACGTTGTTCCAACGTTTTGACTCATTCTTTATATCTCACTAGCTCAGCGGTTACTGATTCATTATTTTTTTTCTTTATTAGCCTTTTCCTAAATATTTACATGATTAATCATTTGTTCCGACATTTGTTCTATCACAGATAAAATCATTGAATCTTGTTGTGCCTGCAAATGAGTATCTTGAACATTTGCCTGTTGTGTTTCTTGCAAATATTAAGAGTACGGAATGATATTGCTATCACTATGTATCTCATTATCTGTAAAATCTACAGCTGGTGGTTGTTCAAAATCCTGCATTGCCTACACACCTTGATTTACAATATCATTAAGATAGGTTTCAAAATGAGGTACCTCTGACATGATGTCAGAACCATAGTTGGAAATGTTGGCCATGAGAACCGTTTGCGCATTCAAGATACCATCACAATCAGAATCATAAGTATCAAGATCCTCAGTCTAAAAAGCAACATTGTTTGGAATGATTCTCTGAACAGCTTGACCATCTGGAACCCCTGGATCTGCAAGAAATGCGAGTTGCTCTTCATCCAAAATTTATCCATCTTCCTGAGCTTCACCTAACATTGCTTTCTCCTTATATCATGATGCATTCCTTGGTCGCTTAGGCTGAGTGCATTGTCTAGCCATATGCCATTCACCTTGACAATTGTAGCATTTAACAACCCTTGCATGTCTGCTTGCATTGTTTCCCCCAAAACTAGTAGCATTACTCTTATACCTATTACCAGAATAACTTTGACCTTGTCTCCCCTGAACTTGTTGCACTGTGACCCTGCCATCTTGAATAGTGGCCTGGTTTCTTGGATTCGATAAAGTTCTAAGTTGATTATTGGTTGAGGGGAACCTTGAAGAAGCTACAGCTGTTAGAAAAGTCATTGCCTTGTTGAGACAAGCAATTGGATCATCTCCTGGAGAGAATACAGGAACAACAAAACTTGAGTCCACAAGAGGTGACTCAGTTATTAATTGTGTAGTAACTTGAGGTGATTGATAAGAAATTTGTACAACAGATAAGGTTTGATGATTCATTTGAGACTGATATGGATATGATGATGGAACGGATGAATGATTAAATTAAGGTTGTGATGGATAAGTATATGAGTAATGTTGATTAGGATGAATTGATCCAAACTAAGATGGTGAAAACTGTTGTTGTAGTTAAGGATTGTTGTATGAAGACTGATAAGTGTTGAAGTAAAGTGGTGTCATCTGCTGATTTGCTACAAATGCAAGTGGATCTTGATTGCGTTCATGCAAAAGATGGACTTCATTTGCATGGAGTTCGTGTTTTTCAAGATAGGCATGAAGCTGATCAAAGTTCGTTGTATGCAAATCCTTCACTAGCTTGACATCCATCACAAATTTGCTCCATTCCGGTGGAAGACTATTTAAGAACTTTGTGTTAACTTGAAATTGCTTGATTTTCATATTGTAGATATTCATATCATTAATCAGCTGAGTGGATCTCAAGTAATACTTGTGAAGTGTTTCCCCCTTAATGT
>BQNB010010359.1:55307-84145 GCA_026074375.1 Tanacetum coccineum | reverse complement strand
TTTACACAAAGACGAATAACACAGGGTAACTCACTCTCTACACACACGTCCCATCCTTTCTAGAATGCCAACGTGGCAAGGTATGACATTAATTTCTGACACCTTGGAAATCCCAAGGTGTCCTATTGGCTAATGAGACATGGAGGCAATCTAAGGGCTGAAAATGGATGGATGAGAGTTTGTTAGTAATCAAGGGATGTGATTGGAAGATTGGGACGCTCCTCACCTAGAAGCTTCTTCTCCTCACTATAAATAGAGGCTCAGTCACACAGTTGTAGGAATGGAGTTTTTAGTAATTTTTAGCTTAAATTTCAGCTTATTGTAATGTTTTAATGTAATTTTCATTTTAAAGCTTGTAAACTCTTCATTATTAATAAAATTTTAGTTTCCTTTTATATTGTGTATTGAATTCCTTGTTTTACTTTTATGCAAAATTTGTTCAAATGTGTTTAGAAATAACCTAATAAGCTCAATAAGCTCTCTTTACTCTATAAGCTATTGCTTATTCAGTTAAGCTCTACTAAAGCTAAACTGAATAAACCTTTCACCTAAATAATCTCAAAAATCATTATAAGCTTAATCATGGAAGATAAGCCAGAAATGTAAGGGCTTATGGTTCTTTACCAGCTTATGAAAATAAGCTGGAGCTTGTAGATAAGCTCTTAAGAGCATTTATAAGTCCTTGTTTTGAGCAAAGGATAAGACATGATCACTTTTCTCTATTTAGCTTAATTTCTTATTCAGCTTATTAATCTGCTTAATCTGTTCTTATACTGCTGATAAGCTTAGCTTATTATTTAGTGCTTATTTTTCCAAAGTTTATTTCCTCAATATTGATAGTTCTTAATCTATTTTCATAATTTGAGGCTTATAAAGGTCTATCTTAGCTTAAAATTAGCTTTTAAAGTTTTAAAGGGGTGTTTGGGTTAAGCAGTCTTAACTAAGCAAAATAGTGTGTAAACTGTTTTTGGCACTCAAATCAGTTTTCATAAGCTCTAATTTAGTCTAAATACTAGTTTTCATGAGATTGAAATTAGTTTTGTTAAGTTTTGAAATTTATTCCATCAAAAATCCAAGTCTGCTAGTGTAAAAGTTGTTCTAAACTGCTTATTTGTTGGATTTATAAAAAGTGTGCTTAAGTTGTAGTTTTTGTGCTTAAAATCAGTTTCAATTGCATCATTGAACATCTATTTTGAGTTATTAAACTTAGGAATAGCCTTTTAAATGTTTTGGATAAAAATGAGTAAATAGGAGTTAATGTTTTGGTTTGTTCTAAAAAGGTCTGATTTGCAGACCAGTTGTGGTCAATCCCTAGCTTAACTTTGGTTGATTTTTGTTTAATTTATGTTATTATAGTCTGTTTTACATCTGTTTCAAGTTTTTAGTTTGTCAAAACTATGTTTGAGTCTTAAATCTTAGCTGCAAGTATTCAATTTATCTCTAAAAGTCCAAAAGGAAGTATGTCAAACTGTCATTTTCATTTCAACTTTTCTAGCTTATTTCCTTAGGTGTTTTGCTTAATTCTAGCTTATTTGAGTCATTTGAGTTTAGTTCTTAATCTATTTTTAGATTTTAGCTTATAACTAGTGCGTATTAGTTCTTAATCTTAGCTTAAAATTTAGTCAAAAGTTCTTTGAGAGTGTTTTTGTGTCAACTGTCTTTAAGCTTTTAGTTATTTTTCAGCTTAATAGATTTGCTTATTTCAAGTTTGAAGTACTTATTAGGTCCAGGGCAGGGTCTAATTCAGCTTTTTGGTTTTCATTTTAGCTTATAGGTCTATTTAGTGCTTATTAAATCCAAACAGTCTTAACTACATGTAAAATGGTCTTATCTAGCTAAACTGTCACTTTTGATTGTCTTTTTCTTGCTTATTAATAAGTTCTGGCTATAAGTCCATTTATTAAAGTAGCTTATTTTTGCTTAATCTTTAGCTGTTTCAAAAAGAAAATAAAAAAAATATTTTGCAAAAAGGGACAGTCACAGGACTCAAACCTGTGACCTCCCCCTCAACACATACACCTTAACACTGCGCCATTGGGACTTTTTCATTAGTAGTTTGTTTCATTTTATTTTTATACTAGATTAGTTTTAAGCTTATTCAGCTTATTTGATTTTTAACTGCTTATTGGAAGGAGCTTTTTGTGTCGTTTTTCTTTGTAAACCTCAAAAATAGAATCTAGTATTTTTAGAAATTTTCTTAAAAATTTTGGATTAAGTTTAATATTTTTAGTCTAATTTTTAGTTATAAAAGTTGTTTTATTAGTTTTTAAAAAATATAAAAAAAATATAATTTTTTTTTCTGTTTTTATAAAATTAGTTTTATACATTTTAGTCTAAGAAATTTGCATTTAGCGTTTTAAGAGTTTTATTTTGTCTTATTTGATTAATTAGTTAGTTTGTTTTTTTAAATTGTTAATTGCTTTAAATGTCGTTAGGATTTTTTAAATTGCCTTAATTCCTAGTTTAGCGTGCCTTTATGTGTTTTCCCTTTGCGTTATTAGATTTAAAATCCAAATTCCAAAAATTCGATTATTCAAGCACGCGATCACGAATCGAAACAAGATTTTTAATATTCACGCTTCGTTGGGAAAACGACTTGGGAACGATTTGAACTTTATCCTTTATTAAGGGTAATTTTCTCATCAATACTTTCCGGAAATATATTTTATTAGTGATGAGCTTATTACTCTTTCACAAGAGTAATTCGCCAATTTGCTTATATTATATATATATATATATTATAAACGAATCAAATCTAAACCCTAGATCATTATTTTCCCTCCCTCTCCCTTGGTTCAGTCGACACCCACAAAGAAGGAAGAAAACATAAAAAATATTCAAGAAAGTTAGGGTTCAAGATCGTGTGCCTTCGAGTTAAAAGGTTTTTCGTATAACCCTTTTTATTCAATCTTCTTTTAATTTAAAATTATGTAACTTTTTAATTGATGGAATTAAGGTTTCATAAAATCTCGTAATTGAATGTATATGATCATTAAATATTGATTAGAGGGTAATTAGTAGTGTATGTATGCGTTTGGTTAGGTTTAATTGGTGTTAAATTCAGAATTGAATCTGAGCAGAATTTTAGGTCAACTTGTTAGGGTCATAACTCGGTCATACGGTTGAGTTTGATAGATTTTCTTGGCTCTAAAATTATCTACAGAGAGTCTACTTTCTAACAAAATAGGTTTCGTAAATTGAAAGTATGTAGAAGTCAGTCAAAATATTTTTACAAGATTCATTGTCGAATTTGAGTTTTCTTAACAATTTTATGTCGTGTTTGTGAGATCAAAATCCCTAACAAAGTATTTTTACTATTCATTAAATTACTACTGGTATAAGTTCAAGGTGTCTAGTAACTCTTATATTTTTTCTAGATTCCAAAGTGTTTAAGTACTTTTATAAAAATCAATCATTTAAGTGTGCGATCAAATATTTTTTCGGGACAGTTTGTGTTGTCGAATTTTTGAAAAATAGTAAAGCTTGTCAAACCCTTTTGGAAGAATTCTAGTAGGTTTAGGACTCATTGAAGTTGATGTGATAGGTGTTTGAAAGTCAGAATAGGTCGTTTAGTATTTTATAAAAATTCGTAAAGTGACCTCAAATTTCTGTAGTAAACGAAGAATGTAAAAAATAGTATAAAACATAGTTAGAGCTTAGTTAAGTGTGGAAAACATGTTGGGATGGTCATAAATGTATTCTCAAACATTAGTGGTCCATCAATTGAAGGTTACAAAGTTAAGGTTATACGCCTTGACCATATATCACCCGTGTTATATAATTATCTAGATATTTGCTTGGATTTTGTACGCGCGTGTAAGCTTTAAGGTGAGTTTCTCGTAGCCCCTTTTTAAATGTTTTCTGGGGTAAAAATGGTACTCAACTATGATTTTGAAATGTTTTCATGCTGTGATTAAATGGTTTTGTTTTAGTTTCAATTTGGACAAGGTTATATTGCTATTTGTGTGGAACAACTATGTGTGCAAATTTGTGAGGTACATTTATGGATACATGAACGTATGAGTTGCTGTGCCATTCCAGTCAAACTATGTAACTCTTATTGATGATACATGCTTGCTATGCTAGCATGTAATGGGATCAGGGGTAACGCCTACCTGTATTGTGTTGAGATTGGATCGAGGGTAACGCCTACCCGTATTTGTGTGGATATTGGATCGGAGGTAACACCAACCTGTGTTGTGATATGAGATTGATGATGCATGCTTATAACACGTTATTGTCCTATGATTATACATGTTTACAGCTGATTATTTGTTTTAAGTTCAAACCTACGATCTCACCAACATAATGTTTACACTTGAGAGTATCCATTTTCAGCTGAAGTTAGAGAAGCTTAAGAGGATTGACACTACTTGGCTAGTGAGACTTTAGGTTCCCTTTTATGTTTGATATACTTTTGTATTTGATACTTTGTCATTTTGGATTTTCGTTTATATAACTATGTATTGTTATGGTTACCATTAACCTCGACAAAAGTCCCCTCTTATGCCAGGTGTCGTCATAACATTTTGATTTATCTAATGTTATTCCATTTTAGTTATTCTCTATTGTGACATCAATGTGTTGTGATGATACCTATCGTGTTACGCCTCGCGATTTCGACTTAGAAGGGTGTGACAGATTGGTATTAGAGCCATTGGTTATAGAGAAGTAGGTGGTCTAACCTAGACTATAACCTAGGAGTCCTTCATATAGCTGCATAATAGGATCTATGTGTTTAGCTATCAAGGAATTTTGTTTTTTTCTTTTCTTTGAGTTTTATTTCGATCCGCGTGCTACTCGATATCAGATAATCCAGAAGAGGAGCCAATTGAGGAGGAGCATCTCGAGGAACCAAAGGAGGAATGGTAGTTAGAAGAGTCAGAGAAGGAGGCAGACTCAGATCTCCTTTCGGATGCTTGTAGCAGGCCTGGACCCGTGGAGTCGTGTGACTATTGCGAAAGCAAAGTCAAACCTAAGCGAGGCCCAACATAAGCTTATCCCGTCATTGATGTGTCGTTGTGTAGTGTATATTTTATTGTTTCAAGTTTTAAATTTATATTTTGTCGACTCAACCAAAAACAACACTTTAATGGGCAGTGTACCCGATCGGTAGTAGTTTCGTGGTAAGTAGGGTGTCGATCACTGAGAGCGAGGTTAAATCTATCAATTTAATTAATATCTTGGTTATCTAATCTATGTTAATTCTATTCTAATCCTATATTAAACCTATGTCAGGCTAAATCCTAGTTCTAATAGGAAAAATAGGGTTTTTAGTCTGAGAGACTGTCACGGTTTGGTTGGTGACTACAATCAATTCAATACACTGTTACCCACGCAAGCTAATAGACAAAAGATAAAAGAGCGGTCGAACCTTATATAAGAAAACTATATTAACCATTATTAATCCGATTAGAACGTTGGTTTGTTTATTAAGTGCAATGATTTCTTCTCTCAAGGTGGCATATCATTCTTAAGACTTAGGCGTTACATCATCCTAAGACCTAGACACATTAATTCTGTCACAATTAAAGCATCCGCATAAAGCATCCTTATTTGCTGATTATAATCTATCTTAGGGATTAAAGCAATGGTGATCTTGTTAAACCTTAGCTCATAGAGACTATACACCACATACCGCTTAATGAAATCTATACACAGTAGACTACATTCCAACTATCCAATGGAAATCAAAAAAAAAAAAAGAACGTTATTTGTTGAATTATCTAGGTCACCTGCTAGTCAACACGATCAATAAACCATCAGTAATATCCAATTAACTAGTTAAGCCCGAAGCGTATCCTAGACACAGACTTAGAAGGACAATACTTGTGTAACTATTATTCTAGATGTATAAATTACTATATGGAGAGCTATCCCAGACTCTAGATCCGCTTGGTCTACTTTGCTAGATCCAGTTGAATGATAGGTCGCATACAAAAGCGCGTAAACAAGTATAAATTGATAAACATAAACAAGCACTCAACGATAAATCAAGAAATCGATATAAACAAATACCAAACATTTAGATATTCATAATAATGGCTAATACCCAAAGCTATTAGCCTTCAAACGTCATAAAAAATACAAGAGTAATAATTTAGCCAAGGTAAACTAACCGAGTTAACGAATGATACCAAAAACTGAACGATTACTAAAGTATATGGAATTACATGATGTCTCCTATGGAATTGAATACGTTGCTCGACCTCTTCTGCTCTTTTTCTCTTCTGAAAATTGACTTTTGTGGTTTAGGTATCGAGAATATGATTTAGCACACTTAAAACTCATTTTTGAGTTTTCTATTTATAAGGTCTGGAAGTCGGTTGGATACGGCGTATCCATGTATTGGATACGACGTATTGGGGATTTTGTTGGGAATTAAAGTCTTCATACTTTGTACTGCCAAGCATAATTTAGTACTGCTCAAGATACATGGAAATATGCTAAGTGTTGGAAACTGCCAGTACTAATCAGTTAGTACTGCTAGAGTAAACTTAGTACTGCTAGAGCAAAGTTAGTACTGCCAGTACTAACTTAATACTGCTGAAGGACTTAAGACTGCTGGTGAAGACTGAAGAAAATATTCTAAGTAGTTAGTACTGCTAGCACAAAGTTAATCCTGCTAGTGAATATTGTTAATGCTGATTGAAGAGATTACCTGCTGATTGAAGTCAATGGCTGAAAATATTAATGCTAATAGGGAAACAAGATATGCTAAAAAAGGAAACGAGATCAACTTTATTTATGGAGTGATGATATGCTTTAAAGAGAAGATTTAGTTTCCTTATACAGTTTCTTTGTAATTAATGTGTAATTAATTGTATTAATTATGTTTCCTTGTAAGTCTTATGATCTCTCTATATAAAGAGACACAGAACACTAGTTTTGGAGTGAGAAAAAGTGTGTGTAGAGATATAGCTTCAAGGTTGTAAACCCTAGTACTAGCCAGAGTACTCGTATTATTCATCATAATAATATTGAAGCTTTTTGGTTACATTTGTATTCTTTCATATTCACTATTTTATTCATAATTCTTCTAGGTATTAAAGAGTAGATTCCGCATACTCTTTAATATTCAACACAAAGTTTCTATCAGTGTTATTTTGGATTTATCCAAGGTAACATATTCTTTATACAAGCTAAAGAATCGATCAAGGATTGGGATCAACAAGTGGTATCAGAGCAGGTGTTCTGAAACTTTGATCTAGAATAAACTATCAAGAAGAATCCTTACTCCACAAAGAAGAGATGCTCCTATGGCACTTCAGACTCCGAAGGTAACTACTTTGTTCTAAAATCATGTCTAAAAAACTATGAAACCTCTTTAAAAAGCAATATGAATTATTTTGAGAATAGAGCTAAACCAATCAGAGTTTAATTTAGCCAATTATAAAAGAGGTTTAGCTTCTATGGAAGAACGACTAGTCTTCTACAAGAAAAATAAGGGTATGCTTTGTGATCAAATTACTGTTCTTAAAAGAGATGCCTCATTTAATGAATCAGAAATTAATGCTCTTAAGATTCAGATAGAAAGACTTAAGAAAGAAAAAGAGAGCAATCAGTTTAAAATTGACAATTTTGAAAATGCTTCTAAGAGTTTGGATAAATTGATTGGAAGCCAAATATCTGATAACAATAGAAAAGGTATGGGGTATAATGCAGTTGCACCTCCACCTACAGGCTTATTTGCACCCCCTACTATTGATTTGTCGAGCTCTGGTCTTGAGGAGTTTCAACAACCTGAGTTTGAAGGCTATGGATTAAGGGCCAATAAAAGTGTTTGTGAAAATTCTTCAAATGAAACTAAGATAATTCTAATGCTCCTTGATTGAAGAATGGTTTCTGATAATGAGGATGAAGTATTAAGTCTCCTGCTTGAGGTAAAAAGAAAACTGTTATTCCTACTATTCCTAAAGTTGATGTTGTTAGACCAAAACAACAAGAAAAACCAGTTAGGAAAACAGTTAGGTATGTTGAGATGTACAGATCAAAAGGTCTTAGGGGAAACCAAAGAAATTGGAATAATCTAAAGTCCCGACAACTAGGAAGTAACTTTGTAATGTATAACAAAGCATGCTATGTCTGTGGAAGTTTTGATCACCTCTAGTATACATGTAAACAAAAGAGACAGTTAAATGGTCAAATGGAGGAAAAACCAGTGTGGAATAATGCAAGAAGGGCGAACCATTAACATTCTCCAAGAATTACTCACCCCAATCCAAAAAGGCACATGGTTCTAAAAAAAAATCTTAACTAGGTCTGGCCTAATTTCACTTAATACTGCCAGACAAAGTCATTTTAATGCTGTTAGGTGGTCTCAAGTTTCCTTAATCATGAGGACCAAGCCAGGAGTGGACAGTCTCAGCTTTGATGACCTGTATAATAATCTTAGTGTCTTAGAGAATGATGTTAAAAGCTCTACTACATTATCCTCTAGCACGCAGAATGTGGCATTTGTCTCTGAGAACACTAGCAGTACTAATGATGTTATACCCGTGCTTATGTTGGTTCAAATCCTTCTGTCATAACTCACGAATAAGAACAACTTCATTATAGTCCTTACTTGCAAATTCAATCCATTTGCCCTCATTTAGATCAAGAGGAACTGGAACAGCTATGAGAGTTAGAACTTAGAAGAAATGGGACCTTGAAATGGCAGGTGGCCATGATTTCAATGAGAATGAAAAAGTTCTGCAAAAAGACAGAAAGCTACAATTTGATGCCAAGGAACCGGTTGGTTTTGATAAAACCAAAGTCGAGTGTTATAATTGTCACAAGACAGGGCATTTTGCTAGAGAATGCAAAACAAAGGGAAATCAAGAGAGTAAGAGGAGAGATGCTTGGAACTCCTAGGAAATAGGAGGGAGAAGATCTGGTAAGCAGGAGGACCTCTAAAGCTTTGGATACTATTAAAGAAATGTGTTGATTGACCAGTTACTCAGAAGAAGAAGAGATAATGCATTTGATGGCTTCAATAGTTTAGCGCAACATATAGGTAACTTCTTATTCAAAAGAATGTAAAGATCATTATGCTAAACTTAAAAAACTGTACATAACAAAGAGCACAACTTAGTAATAGCAAGCAGAGAAATACAGCATATACTCTACTTTAAAGAAAGTGAAGCACAATTAGTGTGATCATCAACAAGTCAACTTGGTATAGGAAAAGATAAGGTTTTATGAAAATAAGACTTTAGATATAAAAACAGATGTCCTTACATACATAAGAAACTATTGGCTAAAGCTGAAAAAGTAAAAGAAGATTTAAAAGCTAAAGTAGAAAAATGGCACAACTCTTCTAAAAATCTTAGTAAACTACTAAATACTCAGATGAGTGCTAATGATAAATTTGGGCTTGGTTATGGGTATTACAGATATGATGGCATCTTGAGTTATGAAAATGAAGTTTTACAAAGTGTATTTATGAATAAGGAAAGTGATTTAGAAAATCAGCCTTTGTATGATAGGTTTGTTATAGCAGAAGGAAGCATGCGAACCCCCACCCATGACAGGGAATTACATGCCATCTGACGATATTGAAATAGATTACTCCACAATTTACATATGGTCCAAAACAGTCTCAGAGCTAGTGAATCTGAAACCCAAACTAGTGACTTTGATACTTGTGATCAATTGTAGTGATTGAAACACAGAATCTTTTGCCTGAACAGCTGTCAATGAACCTAAAGTAGGTTATCAAACCTAAGGTTTGGTCTGATGCACCTATCATAGAGGAGTATGAATCAGATAGTGAATATGAGCATGTGTCTCTACCAACAGAAGAACATGAAACACCTAGTTTTTCTAACCAGCAAGTCAAAACTCCTAGGGAAACTATTAAGAATCAATTCACACATAGTAAAAATCCTAAAGTTGACAAGAAAGGGTTGGGATATGAGTTTGTTACAAAAGCATGTTTTGTATGTGGAAGTCTTAGTCATCTTATCAGATATTGTGATTTCCATGAAAAGAGAATGGCTAAACAAGCTGAGTTAAACAATAGGATGAGAAAGAAGTCTAGTCAAAGGAGGAGATAGGGAACAATTTAGAACAATGTGCAAAGAGTGAATCATAAAAACTAATTTGTTCCTACAACAGTACTAACTAGAACTGGCAAAATTCTAGTTAGTACTGCTAGACATAATTTTAAAAGTCAGGCAGTACTAACTAATGCTGTCAGGAAAATTAGTACTGTTAAACCTTTTGTGAATAGAGTTAGACCAAAAACTTATTTTCATAAAACTCATTCATCAGTTAGAAGGCCTTTTAATAACACAACAACACTTAGAACAAATTTTTCAAAACAAAAGGTTAATACTGCAGAGGTAAATGTAGTTAGTGCTGTTGGGGGAAAAAGGGAAACTACTGTTAAGCCCTCAGCAGGTTGTAATTGGAGACCAAAAAGAATTACTGTACAAAATCTTAAATGACAATGGTGGATCAAGACCTAGAGATTGTTCAACTTCAAAATCGCACAGGCAGACTCAAGCCCTAACAGGCTTGGGTCCCTAAGAGAATCTAATCTCTTTTATTTGATGTGCAGGATTATCCACACAGAACTTTTTAGAACAAAGGGATTGTTGATAGTGGATGTTCCAAGCACATGACTGGAAACAAGGCCTACCTTGCTGAATATCAAGACTTTAATGGTGGCCCTGATGCTTTTAGAAGAAGAAAGGTTACATAACTGGTAAAGGTAAAATAAAAACATAAAAGTTAGATTTTGAGGATGTGTGCTTTGTAAAAGAACTTCAGCATTTCAATCTCTTTTCCGTGTCACAAATATGTGACAAAAAGAACAAGTTCTTTTCACTGACAATGAATGTCTTATTTTATGTCTCCTGACTTTAAGTTACCTGATGAAAATCAAGTATTACTTAGAATCCCCAGACAAAACAATATGTACAGTTTCAATTTAAAGAACATTGTTCCTTCAGGAGGTTTAGCTTGTTTAATTGCAAAGACCACAATTGATGAATCTAACAAATGGCATAGGAGGTTGGGTCATGTTAACTTTAAAAATTTAAACAAAATTGTGAAGGGAAACCTTGTACGAGGTTTACCGTTCAAGATTTTTTAAATACCACACCTGTGTATGCTTGTCAGAAAGGAAGTCAACACAAGGCCCTCCTTTAAGCCAAATCAGTGACTCTATGTCACCCTTACAGCTTCTTCATAGGATTTGTTTGGACCTACATCTGTAAGAGTTTTAAACCATTAAGAACTTATTGCCTAGTTATCACTGATGATTTTGAGCAGGTTTTAGTTGGGTGTATTCTTCTTAAGAACTATTGGAAGAAACTAGTGGAATTACTTAAGACTTATAAGACAAATAGAGCACCAATTAAATCAAAAGTTAAAACTATTAGATGTGATAATGGTAACAACATTTAAGCACAAGAGAGTTTATGAACTCTGTGGGTCAAAAGGGATCAAAGGGAATACAGTAATCCAGACTCCACAACAAAAAACGAGTTGCTGAAAGAAAGAACATACCCTTATTGAGGCTGCCAGAACTAATGGCTAGCAGCTTCAATTTTTTACCTAACACTTTTTGGGCTGAAGCAGTTAGTACTGCTTGTTATGTTCTGAACAGGGTATTAGTGACCAAACCTCAAAATAAGACTCCTTATGAGCTTATTACTGGTAAAATACCAATCATAAGCTATATAAGACCTTTTGGGTGCCATGTAGACAATCCTTGGAATACCATGACCATCTGGCAAGTTTTGATGGGAAATCTGATGAAGGGTTTTTTTAGTAGGATATATTCTACAAACAAGGGCTTTTAAGGTATACAATTTAGAAACCAAGAGAGTTGAGAAAACTAACCATACCCTTATTAGAAAATAAACCAAATGTTACAGGGAAAGGACCAACTGGCTGTTTGATCTTGATTTATTTAACTGCTTCATGAATTATCAACCGTTAGATCAAGAATCAAGCTAACAAACATGCCGGTCACAAGAAGCTAATCAAAATGCATGATACAAAAAGTATTTTGATGGCAGGTGATTTGAAAAAGAAGCTGAATTTGCTCAGACTACTTTGTACTGCCATATGGTCCTTCTTCATCTTCAACAGATCAGGGGTACAAACATCAAAGTATGCATGTGAGGCACCTAACAAACATCATGATTTAACGACTGATGATAAGCCAGTAGATACGGAGATCAAGTTATTTTGGAGGAGCTTGAAAACTAAAAAGACAAGAACATGATTCTTAGATGCACTGAAGGCCACAAGAAAGAAGTTTGCCAAAAATACCAGAGTATTCGCTTTTCAAGCAGAAGCTGCTAAAGCTAGCAGTACTAACATAGTTAATACTGCTATCACACCAGTTAGTACAGCCATCCTAATGGTGGACATCCCCTTCACTGAATCTAAAACAAATAAGGACCAAAGATGATTACAAAAATACTTTCACTGAGGAAATTTAGCCAACCTATTGATGGTATTTTTAAAAAATCATCTTATGAATGATGAGGGTTGTAGTGGCTGACCCGTCACAAATTTAGAATCTGTGAATGTCAGTCTATTCCCACACAAGGATTTAACTCTATTCTCCTTTCAACTCGTAATCTTAGAGATCCACAATCACAGTTTCCAACAAGAAGCAAAGTGACCAAAAGTTCTAAAGCCCATCTTTTGTAAGCTATATTTCAAAAGCAAAGGATAAATCATCATAAGGACTTCTACAATGTTTATTTGCTTATTTCTGTCTCAAAATGAACCCAAGAAGACCTCTGAAGCACTTCAGATGAAATTGGGTTTGATGCTATCAGGAAGAAACTGCCTGCAATTCAAGATTCGAAAGTTTGGATTCTTGTAGATTTGCCTTATGGGATGAAGGCTATTGGAACAAAATGGGTAAACGAAATAAGAAGGATGAGAGTAGGATTTTGTGGATAAAATAAGCAAGGTAGTTGCTCAGGGACATAGGCAAAAAGGGATAGAATCTGATGAGTTTTTGCTCCTAAGGCCTGGATTTGAAGCCATTTAGGATCTTTTTATGCCTTTGCCTCTTACATGTGATTCATAGTAAATCAAATGGATTTGAAAAGTGCCTCCTTTATAGGAATATGGCAAAATTGATGAGGAGGTCTATGTGTCTCAACCTCCAGGTTTTATAGATCCTAAGTATCCTAAGAAGGTCTACAAAGTAGTGAAAGCTCTCTATGGTTTACACCAAGCTCCCAGAGCCTGGTATGCTACTTTATCTACTTTCTTGTTGAAGAATGGATACAGAAGAGGAACTATTGACAAGACTCTTTTCATTAAGAAGGACAAACATGATATCATATTAGTACAAGTTTATGTGGATGATATCATATTTGGTTCTACAAAGAAATCTTGGTGTGATGAATTTGAGGCATTAATGAAGAGTAGATTTCAGATGAGTTCTATGGGAGAGCTCACCTTCTTTCTTGGATTACAAGTCAAACAGAAAGAAGATGGTATCTTTATAAGTCAGGATAAGTATGTTGCAGAAATCCTGAAGAAGTTTGATTTTGTCAGTGTTAAGACTGCTAGTACACCAATTGAGACCCAGAAGCCTTTAGTCAAGGATGAGGAAGCTAGTGATGTGGATGTACATCTTTATAGATCCATGATTGGTTCTTTAATGTACTTGACTGCTTCTAGGCCTGATATTATGTTTGCAGTCTGTGCTTGTTCTAGGTTTCAGGTCACTCCAAAGACCTCCCATCTAAGTGCTGTTAAGAGAATCTTTAGGTATCTAAAGGGCAAACCCAAACTGGGCCTTTGGTATCCTAGAGTGTCCTCATTTGACCTGGAAGCCTACTCAGATAGTGACTATGCTGGAGCAAATCTTGACAGGAAATCCACAACAGGAGGTTGTCAATTTCTTGGCAGGAGACTTATTTCTTGGCAATGCAAAAAGCAGACAATTGTGGCTACTTCTACTACAGAGGCAGAATATGTTGCTGCTGCAAATTGCTGTAGGCAAGTTTTGTGGATTCAAAATCAAATGTTAGACTATGGGTTCAATTTCATGAACACAAAGATCTACATTGATAATGAAAGTACAATATGCATTGTAAAGAATCCAGTATATCATTCCAAAACAAAGCATATTGCAATTAGGCACCACTTCATAAGGGATGCATATGAGAAGAAACTTATTCAGGTGCTGAAAATACACACTGATGACAATGTAGCTGATCTTCTAACCAAGGCATTTGATGTTAGCAGGTTTTAGTTCTTGGTTGTTACTATTGGGATGATCAATCCATAAGCTGCATTAGTTAAGGGGAGGCAATATGATTTGTTGTACCATTTGTATGAAGTGTTCAGTGTGCAGAAAAATCTTGACCATAGTGATGATTTTCATGGAGTTATTTGGGTTTTAGAGAGTCATTGGGAAGAGCTTTAGATGGTACTGAAGCACTGCTGTTGCCAAAATTGTTCATTCTTTGGTTGGCAAAAGTTAGTACCGACAGTGCAAAGTTAATACCGTTGGGCAAAGATAGTACCGCTATAGAGACGTTGAAGAAAATACCGCCAAGGGTATAAAGTGTAAATTGAAACGGTTTCTTTGATTTTAGGTTTGCTAAACCTATATAAACCTAACTCAATTGCACAGTTCACTCACGTAATCTCTCTCAAGTGCTTTCTTTCATTCAAACCCTAATATCTCACTCACCGACGATCATGGCTGTTCTTGAATCGTGCCCTAAACACAACATGGTTGCTTATTTAGAGAAGACTGATGGGAATGCAGAGTTTCATGAGATTATTGATTTTCTTGCGCGAAGCTCCATTCACAATGCTCTCACTGTAAGTCCAATAGTCTCTACTACATTTGTTGAACAGTTTTGGATGTCTGCTAAATCCAAAATAATCAACAATGTTAGGTATATTACTGCCAAAGTAGCTGGCAAGCTTGTGTCTATCTCTGAAGCATCAATAAGAAGTGATCTTCTTTTTGATGATGCCGATGGGATAGATTTTCTACCAAATCAGGCTATATTTGATGCTATACAGCTCATAGGATATGAGGGGGATTTAACTGTGTTAACATTTAACAAAGCTTTGTTTTCACCTCAATAAAGATTTCTTTTTCATACAATGAATCATTGTATTAGTTCAAAAAGCACCTCTTGGGATCAAATTCCCACTAACATTGCTACTGCTGTAATTTGCTTAACATCTAATCAGAAATATAATTTTTCTAAATTAATTTTTGATGGTATGCTTAGACACTTAGATGCAAAGAAAAAGTTTGTTATGTATCTACGTTTCATTTCAATCTTTTTAGATAAACAACTAATGAATGTGCCATTACCTTTAGACCATTTTCCTGTAAATGCTTTGACAAGTAAAGTTTTCTCCTTTATGGTTAAAAAGGGTAAACATTTTTCAGGGAAAGTCACAACTTTATTTGCTTCTATGTTGGTACAACCAACTGAGGATGAGGGTGCCACTTCAGAAAGACCATCTGAACCACAACCTAGACCCTCTCCTCCTCACCCAAGTGAAGCCAATGATAAACCTCAGTCTGACCCATCACCTAGATCTTCACCCACTACTCATATTCCTGATTCCATTCCAGAGGATTCTGGTGGGAATCAAGGAGGTCAGTCATCCAGTGATAGATCCCTTTCAGGGAATGAGGGTGACATGACACTCCAAAGTGTGTACGATCTTTATATCTCTTTATGTACATAGGTTATAGATCAAGCCAAGGAAATTAAACACTTGAAAGCACATATCAAGAAGCTTAAGAAGAAAGCCAAACCTATTATCACACACCATAGAGCTTGGATGAAGAGTGTATCCTTGAAGCAAAGATTGGTAGGAAAGAAAGGAGTCTGTATCCAAACAGGGGAGGAAATATGCCAAAGCTAAACCTTCAGTACATAAAGATCCATTATTTGATGAGCTTCCTGATGATACGTTGGACTATATAGATATTGAAGATGCTCAAGATGTGGGGAGGACAAGAGATGTAGTGAATGAAGAGAAAGAGAGTGCTGAAGATGCAGTTAGTACTGAAGGTGTAGTTAGTACCGACAAGGAAAAAGTTAGTACTGACAGACCAAATGTTAGTACTGACAGACCCAAAGTTAATACCGACAAGGAAAAAGATAGTACCGTTAGCCCTATGAAGATATCTTGATATGACAAGGAGGCAGTTAGTAACCGACAAGGAGAAGTTAGTACTGACAGAGCCAATAGGTGTACTGGTGGATCTAAAGTTAGTATGACAGTCAGAAATTGAACGGTACCGTTGTAACAATAGTGAAGGTATTGAAGAGCAAATTGAACGTACCGCATGGGCAAAAGAAAGGTACTAAGATCATACTGATGAAGGAAGTGCTACTCAAGCCATTCAAACAACCTTACTTCATACCAATATTTTAGAGATGATGAAAACTAATAGCTCTAAGGTTCTTCATCAACATGAGTCAAACAAAGCAGTTTCTAGAGAGGAAAAGGAGTAAAGGATGTAGAGTTGAGGATATTGAAGAAAATGGCAGACCTTGCCTACCTCTACAAGATCACTTTGACATTTTAAGCCTCTTCCAAAAAGGTTGCACGAATGTCAGCTTTATACCTTTCCTTTTCTTCAGTTGAAAGGTCGTTAAGGACTCTAGCACGTACTAGACCTTGTTGAACTTTTCTCCAGTAATAACATCTGAGACCGTTCGCATATGAAATGGTCCTTCTTTAATGGACTTCATAATATTCTCTCCATTATCCTTTCCTAGACAGTACAGACGTATACGTTGTTGCCAAGATTCAAAGTCTGTTCTATCAAGCATTGGTGGGCGTGTATCAGAACCGGCACACTGGATGTCTTCTTGCATACTAGACATCTTGTATTATTATGATATGATATGTTTTGATCAATCAATGATTAGTGAGTGTACGTTAAAAGTGGTGAGGTTAACGTATTCGTATTTTGTTTTAGTGATATTAAATCCCGAGTTTGAAATATTTCAAATTTCTAAGACAGAAGCTCAACTCGCCGCCAAAGGCTACCAAACCGCTGCAAAGAAATAAGGCAACTCGCCGGTGGAATTTTAAGGCAACTCGCCGAACACAACTCGCTGCCAAAGGCTACCAAACCGCTGCAAGAAATAAGGCAACTCGCTGGTGGAATTCAACTCGCCGTCAAGTAACCCGCCGCGAAGAAAGAATATAAACCGCCGTCTATATTATAATCAAACCGCTGTTGAGTTTTTAAACCGCCAGAGTTTCCTTTAGATATTTGTTATTAAAATATTCAAACCGCTGATAACCTGTTCAAACCGCTGTTAAGCAAACCGCTGGTAAGCAACTCGCCTCTTGAGCAACTCGCCACCTAAGCAACCCGCCGTGAAGAAATTCTGGCAACCCTCCACGAAGAACAATGACTTTTATCACACAAAATCACCTATAAATCACCCTTTTGAACGATTTTGCTTGATTTCTTTAGCACAACACAGTACCATAAGGCAATAGCAACTAGAAACACCCAAACTTTATCAATACAAACATCAAAAATTCAAAGAACTTCATCAAAAACGAGCTAGGAGCCTTCAATGGTACACTTTTTGATCTAAACAAGCAAGAAATCTACAATATAAAACGATCTAAACATGCCCATTAAGCCTGAACCAATATGTGGTATATCATATATCATAAACGGTCGAATTCCTAGATTTGGCTAGTTTCAGAGAGAGAAACACTTGAGAGAGTTTGTCTAAGAGAGAAATTGTGTTTCTATAAAAAGAAAATAAATGACTAGCTTGCCTCTCCAAGTAGAAGAGGCTTATAAAGTATACAATATACCGGTATTAGTACCCGACTAAAATCGAAAAACGTACTATTAACTGATAAAACTAACGAGCTATAATAAACAGAAGAATAACCCGGGGTGACAGAGCATTTTCTAATATCTAACAAACCTCCACTTGATCAGCTGAGGGGTCTTTTATAGTAGCAGTGGGATTGGTGTTCCCACTGCTTTCAGGGACATCAGCATTTCTATCTTGTTCTTTTGGAGTATAATCCTTTGCTTCACTGTTCCTCATAGAATCATTAGAGGTTTCCATATGAGCTTCATGAAACCAATTTGGCAGTGCAATGAATCTTAGAGAGGACACATTTTTCTGCATAACTTGAATTAGCATCTTCTAGTTGTACCTGAAATGTCAGTAGAAATGTTCCTGCACAAACAATTGGCATATAATTCATTGAATTGGTTAGAGTATCAATATCAAATAACCAATTAGGACCAGCTCCTTTCTCTTCTACTTTCTCAATGGGTTTATTTTCTAAGAAATCCACATGCAGGTTCTCTTCTACTTTCTTGGTTCTCTTGTTAAACACTCTGAATGCTTTACTAGACAGAGAGTACCCAACAAAATAGCCTTCATCCCCTTTAGCATCAAATTTGCCTAAGTGATCTAAGGTGTTAAGGATCATGACATGACACCCAAATAGTTTTAAGAATCCTATAGCAGGAGTTCTACCATTAAACAATTCATAGGGTGTCTTATTGTAAGACTTGTTAACCAATACCCTATTTTGAACATAACAAGCAGTGCTAACTGCTTCAGCCTAAAAAGTCACAGGGAGTTTAGCATCAGCTAACATAGTCCTTGCAGCTTCAATGAGAGTTCTATTCCTTCTTTTAGCAACACCATTTTGCTGAGGGGTTCTAGCATTACTTAACTCTCTCTTAATACCTTTCTTAGTGTAGAATTCATCCATCTCTCTATTCTTAAATTCACCCCCATTATCACACCTGATAATTTTCACACTAAGGTCTTTTAGATTTTCTATTTTTGTTATAAGGTTCCTAAGAATACTGCTTGTCTCATTCTTAGTCTTTAGAAAGAAAGTCCAAGTGAACCTAGAAAAATCATCATCCCATAACTAGAAACACCAATTATGATTAAAAAACTGATAGAAGTAGGTCCAAACAAATCCATATACAAAATGTGAAGGGGCTAGGAGATAGAACTTACTAACTTGGTCTTACAAGAAGCTTTATGTTGCTTCCCTTTCAGGCAGTCAACACAGGAATGGTCATTCTCAAAACTTTTGGAGGGCAAACCTCTAACCAGATTATTCCTAACCAGTTATCATGGTTTTAAAATTCAGATGACCTAATCGTTCTATGCCACATAATACTTTCATCTACAAAGGCCTTTTCTAACCAAACAAGTCAGAGTTTTTGTGAGGAAAATAAGTTTAGGTTCAATGGAAACATATTAATGTCTGTCTAGGAGTCCTAAGCAACACATGAGAATCATCAACCTTAAAATCTTTTCCCAACACAAGGCACTCTGAGTCAGTGAACAGAACACTATTTTTGTTGTCACAAATTTGAGACACACTAAACAGATTATACTTTAGTTCTTTCACAAAATAAACATTTCTTCAAACTCATGTTTTACCAAATTTTGAATTGTTCCTTTACAGTAATCTTTCAACCTCCATGTCAAGATGGAACACATATCCTCCATCCATAAGGCTCATACTCAGAAAGTAAGATATGTTGCCATTCATGTGTCTAGAGCAAAGCCACTGTCCAAACATCCCTTTATCAACAATGTTGCCCCGGACAAATAAAAAGAGAATTAGTTCTCCTTTGGGACCTAAGGCATTACTGACTTGAGTCTAACTTGTGTATTAATGTATTGGTATTTCTTGAAAGTCACTGATACACCATTGAAATTTGAACCTTGATTGGTGGTATTTTTAGGTTTCCAAATCCAACGAGTTGAGGCCTTTATAGCTTTTCCCTTGTTTCCCAAATCAGCAGTAACTGTTGGCTTGACATGGAACTTTTGGAGCCAACCAGTGGGGAAATCTGTTTACTACATTGGAACTTATGTTCCACTTAGTGGGAACTTTTGGAGCCCAATTTGAATTTTTACAGCTGTTTTCTTTCAAAGACCTTTTTGAACTGTTTTTTAACATAGATGTCATTTTTGGTTGAGCAACATTCATTTTTGGTTTGTTTACAACAATGGGTTTTATGCCAAATTTGAGCAAAACAGCTTTGGGTGTCATATTAGAATTTTTAAGCCTTGGCCAGGTTTCTCCCTTATTTACCCATATACCATAATTAGATGCCAAATGATCAAAACAACCACAGTTATAACAAGCTTTATTTTGCATCACAAAGTCTTTCCCTAACTGTTGTGATTTTTAGTTGTTCCAATTCCTCTGGTTCCCTCTAGAATGATTTTGTTTTGGTGTTTCTTTCATTCCAATCACTTTCCTAGTGGGCTTATCACACTTTGCCTGTTCAATGCTAGGTTTAACAGTTGTATTAAGGGTGTAGTCAACCTCACTTTCAGTTTCAGAATCCCAATCCCCTTAATGATTGTGGCACTAGAATTATTAGGCATAACATTAGAACTTTGTGAGATGTTCACAATTGGTTTCCTACATTTCAGTATTATTGACTTAATGACACTAGGGCAATTAGTTCCTTTCACAAACTTAATCCAAGGTTTTGACACTTACTTACCAATACTGTTACTTGATGATTCTCCTTGTTCACTTCTTACACAATTTGACACATCTACACTAGGTGTGGACCTAGTATAATCAGTGACTGTGTCATCAACAAACTCAGGTAAACCTGTCCATGACAGATCTTTTCTGAGGGAGGTGAATTATACTTGTTGGCAAGGAGAGGAGGGATAGCCGTATGCTCATTAACCCCATAACAGTTTTATCTTTAACATGAACTTTGATTCCCTAAGAATCATCTAGGTCCTTTTGCAGACTTTCCAATTTTCTCTAACTTTGAAGCTATACTTTCCTTTTTCTTTGCTTACTTCTTCAGCTCCATTTTTAAGAGTTTTCTTATTTTATGTCCTTAAGCTCTATATCTCTCTCTAGAAGTCTAATCTTTTCACGAAATTTAAGTTCATTTTGTTTAAATTCAACCAACCTAGCCTCGACTTGTGATAATCCTCTTTTATAATTATACATGTCAGTCTCACAATCACTAAGTTCCTCAATTATCTTGCTAATCTTAGTATTGAGGTTTTCAGAAATTTTCCTACATGACTTAGAACAATAAGAGTCATCATATACCTCATTATCTAAGCTTGAGCTTGACATAGCCATAAGAGCAAATTCTATTGGAGCTACATCATCTGCTTCAACAGCAGGTTTTTCTTCTTCCATCGCCATAATAGCACCAATCCATCCAATGCCATCAATGCTAGGTGCAGGTTCATCTACCATAGGATCCTTCCTGTAGCTTTCTCTCATTCTCCTGTCTGACTTCCTTGGTGCTCTGCACCTCTCTAGCAATGACCCACTTGTGGCAATTGTACATTTCACCTTTGATTTGACCAAAACCAACTACATTAATCCTTGAATGACAATCTTCTTACCAGCCTTTTCAAAGCCTATTATTGGGGTGGGGGTGTGTTGTTGTTGGCAGCCCTCATGCTTAGTAAAGCCAAGTTCCATTTGATGTCCATCTCTTCTATATCATCTTCATCAATCTAAGTGATGTCCTCATATTTGATTTGAGAACTACTTGATTGAGTAGCTATGTATGCACAGATAGTATCAACTAGCAGCTACAAACTCAGTGCTAGCAGTGAAACTTGACTACTAGCAGTTGGAACAACTACAGGAGAACTTAACTTTTTCCACTGCTGAATTTGTATGAAGAAATGAAGCCATATCTTATAAAGAAAAAAAAGAAAAAAAAATAAAAAAAAAAAAAAAAATAAAAAAAATAAAAATAAAAAAAAAAAAAAAAAAAAAAAAAAGAGTGTTTGTTCCTGCCATCTTTGGACTTCAGGTTCATATATCTTTGAATGATTTGTATCAATCCATCCAGACTCATGTTCTAGATCAACTCTATATCTCCAAACATAGTAAACCTTAACCAATTCAGGAGCAAGACTTGATCAAAAACTTTTGATTTAATCTTCTGTTCAATTGGAACATCCAAGAACTCAAGATGATTACAAAAGCTTGCAACCTATTGAAGGTTGCTCTAGTGTCTTATTTCCTTCGAGCTTTGAAATTACTATACGTTGTTTTAGCGATTCTTCTTAGTCTTCTTGTGGCTTCATTTCCACCAAAAGTTTTTTCAAGATGGCTTCCACAATTCCTTGGCAGATCAAATTTACTGAATCTTAATGATATTCACAGAAGAGCCATAAGAAGTTTGTTTCTGGCCTTGACATCATTTTTTTCTTTTCTGCATATCTTTAGCAGTAACAGCCACAGGTTCTTCCTTTCTCTTTACAAACCTTCTCCCTAAAATTGCTTTTCAAGGTTCTTCAAGAGTGGATTGTAATATTCACCAACTCTAAGACTTTCCCATAAACATAGTGTTCAGTTAAAGATACTGTTGTATTCTGGATTTCCATTGCTCAAACTTTCCAGTATCAAGATTAGGAGTTTAGTGTAAGTATGGGGTTGTGATTGTAGGGGGTCCATTTTTGTTTTGATGATGAGAGTGAGTATATTATTTTTCTTAGATCAACGATTCCCTCAACAAGCTCTGATATCACTTGTTGTTCCCAAACTGATCTAATGCTTAGGTTATAAGGTTTATTTTTGTTACCTTGGATAAATCCAAACTAACAATGGGAGAAACTTTGTTGATGAGTTTCACCAAAAGCTATGCGGAATCTAACCTTTAGTGATTGTGGTATATCTTATATCATAACACAGGGTCGATTCTGGACTAGCGATTTCTAGAGCGAGAAACACATGAGAGGTTTTTCTAGAAGAGAAGACAAGTGGGTTAAATGGAAAATGAAAAATGACTAGCATTCCTTCCAAAGTTGAAGAGTAATATATATAGTTCTTACAATGTATCGGGTATTAGTACCCGGTTAATTACCAAAAGTCATACGTTAAACTATTAACTACGAGCTATTAATAAACAGATTAATACACTGGGTGACCGAGTCTTTTTCTAACATCTAACAATCTCCCCCTAAGGGAGGTCACCCTGAAAATACTAAACTCTACTCACTTCAGTCTTTAGCTTCGTAGAGAAATAATCTTCTTTTAATATCTTTCGTTGTGGCAGAGATCTTTTGATTATTCATTGACTTTGTCTTTGATTATGATCTTGATCTTGCTTGAGATCATCGACCAAACATAATTTAATCATCTGTAATGGTATCGCCATTTGTGCACTGTGAAGAAAATTATGATATCAGAGTTTACGTAGCTTTGACACCTTTATGAATCTTTCTTAACTCATAACTAGTGTAGGTCGTGTATTAGCATTTGGTGATTGACTAACATTTCTGTTACTGTAACTCCCATTTCCATCTCCCATTCTTAAATGAATTCTGTAATGAAACAGTTAGCAATATAAGAGAAAATTGATTTGAAACTTCAGTGCTTAGTGTTAGATATGAAAATATTTTGTTAACACTTAGAAGTTTTGATGTTTTCAAATGTTCAATAATCCGCAATTCATTCCCTAAAACAAGTTTGATTCATTGAAATCGCACCAACGTTGCTTTCCATTGACACAGTTTAATTCTTGTAGAACGCACAAGTCACCTACCCAAGAGCTGTTTGATGTAGGCTTCTAGCAGTATTTCCATCTTCATTGTGATAATCTTCAGTTTCACTCGGATGTTCTGGTAATATCACAAGGATAGAAGTGTAGGACTCTTAGGATATCTTTTCCACAGTAGTGTAAAGATAAGAAATGGATATGTGTCCCTAACGAGATTAATTAGACGATCTGCTTGGCTTTAGACACAATAGGCATTATTGGTTCTAGTAATCGAAGGTTGGAGCTGACTTCCACCATTTTCAATATCACTACTTTAGTGAGAAAGTCAATATATATACGAGTTTAGTCTCCGGACAAATGGAAACAGAAAACTTTTGAGAGAATCTGAGTGGCAAGGGAGGGTTGTTCATTGCATCACTAGGTCTATGATGTTGGTCTTCAATGTCAGCAATCATCTTAGTGATTCTGGCAGCATATGTATTGACCCAGTTTCTGCCTAAGAGTATGGAGGGCTTCTTTCTTTACACCCTTTATCCTTACAATTCTTTTTAATTCTTCAACCCCTTCAGTGCTTACCGAGACTTCATGACTAGAACCTTGTTGGGTTTATTCCAGTACTAGTCCATCTCATCGTCACTTTTCCTTATTCCTCCAATTTTACTCCTTTATATGTCATACTAAGGACTTCTACACTAACAATTTTTTTGTTTTTGGATTTTGGGATTGTCCTGTAGATCCCTCCGTTTTGCTGAATCATTGGGAAATTGTACCTAACTACCAACCTTATAACTCCAATAAAGTAAAATGCATGGTCAGTCTTTTGGTACAGTTCTCCTTTCCATAAAACCAATTGAAAATTTAATTAAGGTACTTATGATATAAATATCAAAGCGTTTAGTACCTCGATCGTTTTTTGATTTTTTCAGAAACGCTCCCCCTCAAAATGTGCTTCGGTATTCGAAATTGTTTAGCACGTTTGGGCGGAGTATATGAGTCCTAATAATCACGATTATTATTTATTATACACATATTTTAATCACATTTTCTCCCCTTATCAAAAATGTTAAACCCTTTGACATTTTGGATATCAATTGATTTAAATATGTTATAAAATTTGGGAGAAAAGTGTGGCCATAATTCGCAAGACGTGTAAGAAACATATAACTGCTCCCCCTCAATCGTTGAGGGATATAAATTATTCCTACACTTAATCATCAAAAGATTAACTACTTACTAATGTACAAGATATATTATTCACAATAAGAAAAATATTGACCTTTTTATTGTAACGACGATGTCGTCACGTTGTTCTGTTGATCAGCCTGTAGTCAATATCTCTTATTCTTCCTCCAACAAAGCTTTCCAGACTTCGAAAGATCCTCCTGATCTGTAGTCTTTTCTCGATTGCTGTGATGAAGTCTTTGCTTCTCCTCTTGTCATCCTCTGACCATTTCCTAGTCTCCATGCCCTTATTGTACTCGAATAGACGAAAGTCTTTAACCATCTGATCCAGCTTTTCCATGACTCTTGTCAACGTCCCATCACTAAACTTGTGTATCTCATTCAGCCTCATCAACTTTCTCTGATCATTTCTGTCTCTGTAGATAACGGCTCTTGGCTTAGGGACAATCGTATAATCTTCTTTGAAGTAATAGTCGGCTGCATCCCAATTTGGACGTTCAAGGTTGATCTTTGTTTGATAACTTTCAATCCCGAGCTGCAAGTCTCCCACACGATTCCTGATTACCAGGTTTCTTATCCACATGTTGACTGCCGTGTGAAGACTAGTCTTGTCTGTCTTGGGCAGATGGTTGAGCTTTTCTTGAATATTGAGTAGGAACAGATCTTCAAAATCATTTGGATGAAGATTTTTGAAATCCTTTTCCGAGATCTTGTATTCTTGGTAATCAGCTCGGCGAAGAATTATCTCTCTTAGGTAGTTGTATCCGTATTTTTCGAACACCTTGACACTGATCACACTGAGAATTCGCATCTGCGATCTGACTGCTTCACGATCAGAGGGCTCACTGTGTTTGTTGATGTAGAATTCCTTTCTTCTAAACCACCAGTGAGTGATGCCATAGGCCGCACTGATGTCATAATCGCGTTCACTTTCAACCCACAAAGATGGAACTAATTCTTCAAGGCCAAAGTCTAGGTAACGAGCGGCTTTGAGCTTGGATATGGATAAGGCAATTTTTCGCTCTTTGTCACCTGTCAGAAGATAATCCAGATCCTTATTGAAGAAGAATTGTGGTTGAATAGTTACCTGACCTGGTGGTCCTCCTAAGGGCAGTGGTTCATATATATTTCGCAGAATTTGATGACCCTCAGGATTACCCAAATCAACCTTATTCGTCAGCAGCTTATGGCATTCATCCATCTGATATTGAAGAAAGACGTTGTTCTTATGAAAGGCTTTAACAAGGTTGAAAGCTGGACCTTCTAAATCAGCTTTGCAGAGCTTCTTCTTTCCTGTTCGTCTGCAGAACCATTTGATGAATGACCCAATATCATACGTCTTCCTTTGAAGCTTGTTCTCCGCAGGAACTTGATACGTTGTGGCGTATGTATTTGCCCAGTTATTCTCTGGTTCCGGGAAATCATTCGGGGGAATGGTCCATTCTGGTTCAGGTGTGGCTGGTCTCTCGCCTTCAGGAATCGGCTTAAACCACGTAGTGGTCGACACCTTGGGAATGTGAGCGTTATCAGTGTCCTCCAGATCTGAGACATGCCCTTCATCCTGCATTGGAATGTCATCTGAAGATTGTTCAGAATGTTCTGATTCAGGATCATATCTGTGCATCGAAGAGTTATCAACAGCATCTCTTGTGTCAGTGATCTGCCATCCAGTTGAGGTAAGAGCTGGATGTTGTTTGGAAGCAGATGCATCAGACTCCCGTGGTTTCTTCGAACTTTGCTCATCATCTTTTGTAGGAGGTTGAGCTGACCCAGAAGCACCTGAATCGTGTCTTCTCCTTTTTGATGACTTACCCTGGTTTGATCCAGCTTGGGCCTTCATCATCATATTGTCTTCATTTCATCATCACTGGTCATGCTTTCTTTTGTTGGTCCTTTAACCCTAGTCTTTAACTTCCTTATCCATGGCATCTTCATCTTTGCTATTAATGCACTTCAATATGAGCATGGTATAGATGGTAGTTGGCAGGATTTCTGTTTGCAGTCTTGTTCTTATTCATGTGTTTGAAGAGAGCACTCTTTAGATCAAATTCTTCAAGAGCAACTTTATCAGTTGACCTGATGGAGTAAGTTGACTCTTGTTTCTCCTCACCTTGTTCCTTTTTGATTTTGATAATCTCTTTCTGACTCTTTTCAGATTCTTGATTCTTGATAGACTCTGGGCCAGGCAGCACAGAGTATTTCTCGATTAAATCTGCAGTGTGTCGTTCAAGAATCCTAAGGAGAGCATCATCAAGTTTTGTTCCTAGATATTTAATAAACAAATCGTGAAACTTGGGATTTAATTGATGCCAAAACATCAGCAGAGTGGATCAGTCTTCTTTACTTCAGGGACATCTCTTGCTCCAATCGTTGCCACTTTAGTGGAAGGGCGATGAATGGAGTAATCTCTGGGAGAGATGTGGTGATTGTTGTAGCTTCTGTGTTGATTGGTGGAGGTGTGACCAGTGAAGAAGGTTTAGGAGATGAGAAATCAGTGACGGGAGCGATCACTGGAGGAGTTGACGTGACGGCCTGATGACTTGGATCAGGTATGGTGGAATCAGACTCATCTACAACTTTAGATTTCTCCTGATCATCTTCGATTGGTTTGTCATAAAGAAATTGATCCCCAAAGTTATCAGTGTCTTCGAGATTTTTCATGGAAGACATAGAACCAGAATGACTTTCTGGATTATCTTCGATGACACGTTCGTCTGTTTATGAGCTTCAGGTTTTCATGAACCTTTGGTACGCTGTTTTGCGAGAAATTCATCATCCATGTGCTCAGGGTTGTGGTTTTTTTTTTTTTTTTTTTTTTTTTTTTGTTTCCAGCAAGAGACACATGTACTTTTCCAGAGTCTGATCCAGTCTGGTCTTCTTGCATGGGCTCAGGGTCTGGTCCAGCCAGAGCCTCATGTGCTTTTTCAGGGTCTGATCCAGCCTGGCCTTGTGTACTAACAGGTATGCTTACTCCTGATGATACTGTAGACGAATCTACTTCACCTAGTTCTTTGTCACCTTTAGGAGCAGCGGCTTCTGTTTCACTTTCTGTTCGTTCTGTAACAGATGTTGTGGAGATTCATGGATCACTTTCTCTGATGTATCATCTTCAGGTTGAGAAGAGGGTCCAGTTGTCGAATCATGAGGTGCTTGATCACGCCTAACAAGGATAAACTAATCCGTAGTTCTTTTCTTCTTTGACAGATCGATCAGGGAATGAGCTACTTGTTCTTCGGTTACAATGGCCTTACCCTTGCCTACTACTTCAGGCAGTTTGGTAGTTGTTTTAGATACTGGATCCCTGATCGTTACTCCTCCAAAGGTTTGATTTTTGCCCCGTCCTTTCGGCAGAAGAAAAGTGGATCCAGCTAAGCTTAATAGCTCGTTCTAGTCAGCATCAGTTACTTCACCATTCTCCCTTTTCTGATGCGCATCCAAAATATCTTCTTATCAGTTCGAGATCAGGATCATCACCTTCTTCTTGAGGAACATATTCTTGTTGAGCTTCATCATCTTCATCAACAAGTTGGAAAGAAGGCTTTCCTTTTCTAACTTTCTATGGAAGCTTACGCTTAGAAGGTTTCTTTGTCGGAGACTTAGGTTGTTTGGATGAAGGTGGCTTTGTTGGTTTGACTGGAGTAGTAGTTGTGGGCTTCTTGGGTGGAGCACGCTTTGTTGCAGGTTCAGGTTGCTTGCTTGCACTATCCTGTGGTGTTTTCTTCGTATTCTTAGCAACCATTTCCAGATACTTTAGATAGTATGAAGATTGTTGAATGGCTTGAGTAATCAATTGTTTGGGAATCGCCATTCCAAACACTTCATTTGTTTCACCTTTCGAGATAAACTTGAGATTTCCTAGCAGAAAGTCATCTCCTGGAAGATGACAAGGAGACTCAGGTCTTTTATGTACATCACTGGTGCTCCCCAGATAGTAGATTATCATCTTAGTAAACCGCCCGTAAGGAATGAGGAGAGGAACTTATTTCTTCTTAGGGTCTTTCAGACTGGATTTATGACTTGCCTTGTGTGAGAAGAATGTCTGAATCCCTTGAGTAAACTCTTCCTATAACAGTTCTGCATGATTAACATTCGTTTATGTGACAATGCCCCACAACATTTGTAGTACAGGGTGTCTTGGTTTGTCACCTCTAGATGTCTTTCCAGTTAA